>CM066325.1:19398228-19603300 GCA_033807775.1 Saussurea involucrata
TTAAAAAATTAGGGCAAAACTTCAAACCTTTCACGGCGTTGTTCAGGAGTCAATCCATCGTCTTTGTTCTTCCCCTTACCTCCGTTACGAGCATTGGCTCGTTCACGATCCTTCTCCCTCTGGTTACCACGTTCGATCCACCATTAAGGAAAGTACACAAGATTCACATGGCATACACACGAAATCAATTGCAGATTGAAATCGAAAAACAAAAAACAAAAAACAAAAAAAAAGTGAAAATTTTCATTAGATTGCATCAGATCGAATAGGGAATCGATATAGAAACACAACAAACGAACAATCACAGTCAAAACCCCTTGAAAGGATATGAGTCATATCGTCGGTCAGGAAATCCGGTATTGATTTGTGTGTCGTATTGAAGTGGAAACAAGCCGATGGGGGTTGACCTATTTTTGTATGCGTATGTTTTGAGTAAATTTTACAGTTTGCCTCCCTAATTTTTTAATTTAACAGATTCAGTCCCTGAATTTAGCTTAGCCATTTTTATCGGTCCAAAGCGTTAGTGTTTCTTAAGATTTGGTTTCAACTTGTCATAAGTTTGATACAAATGAAACGCCCATAATTTTTTCTATCTTGTGAAGATGTTACAAATGGAGATGCATAAATCAACACTCATTCTCCTAACTTGTTCAGTTATTCTCGTAAAATTGACTCTAAAAGCCTCCATAAATTCCTCCTTCATATTGCTACCACAATATTCTACTTGCAACACCAAACACGACTATCTCACCACCCTAACTGCAACATCTATGCCACCACCACACTGAGTGGCAAAGTTTTCGATATATGGCTCCATAACTTGGTGTGGTGGCCATACTAGTACTCAACTACTCACATCAAATCAACTATAAAAGAATTCAACACAACATAACATCAACCTATTTTATACATCAAGACACATAAGATGATATTATATGCTAGATCACTATATACAAATCTTGTGTATGGATTATGTGTTTATATAGTCGTCTAATTTTATAAGAACTTACTAGTCAAATTAGAACCCGCCAAAATTGGACATCCATGATCCAATAAAATCAATATCGAAATTAGATTGGTCATCTATTGGAAGACACTCCATGATCCAATAAAAATAAACCTGTCTAATATAACTACCATCCATATATTTAATAGTATTTTACAATATTTTTTAATGTTATAAATTTCAATATTCTTAAAATTAGAATCTAAACATAGCAAATAATAGGACCTTTAAACTCAAAATCAAAAGTTTAAACCCCCTCATACTAAATCTAATCCTATAATTTCTTTATTCCTTCATTGCCACGAACCACGTCTTACAGATGGCTCGACCTCTTTCAATAACCTCATTTGATATTTTGATCAAAACAATGGTTAGATCCAATCATATTCAATAAATAACCACTAGTAACCTATAGTGAAAAGAACTGAGACTATTCAATCGTCCGTTTGATTGGAATGGATCAGTTTCGTTTAAATCTTTGAATTTTAACCGATAAACACCCTTAAATCCATAAAGTTGGTGAGACGGGACAATTTTTTTGTATCTATTTTAAAATATGCCTACCATACCGCATAATATTTTATAAAGCTTTGTTGTTGTAAGTACCTGAAGTTGATTATGTATTTATTTTTTTCACAAAATATATGCATTTTATTGCCATAACAATTTATTGATAAATGTATTGTCTTTGAAATTCATTTTTTATAACAATTTATTTCATTATTAAGTTTTCATCTAAAACATGTCAAATTAACATCGTCATATATTAACCACAAGGGTGTTGGCGTGTTGGCAAGGGCTTGGGGGATGTGGTGGAATATCCCATCCACCCCGGGTTCGAGTCCAGGCGTCAGCATTCTGTGGTCAGGCTTAGTCTCAGACGGCCGCTTTGTTTGTTTGTTTCCAAATTGACAAGGATGTAGTCTAGGCAAAGCCTAGATGAACCTTATCAAAAAAAAAAAACATCGTCATATTTCACACACATAATCATGTTGCAAGGTAACTAGCCATACATTTAGCATGAACTACCAACTAAAATTAGTGTTACCCCATCTAATTCTCCTATAAGTTCTTTCAAAAATTTGAAGTATGAGTTGTTATCGTCCGGTGTGTATTCATCGCTTGGATCAACACTATTATTATTTGAATGAGGATCTTCGACCTTCTTATTGACCTTTGATTAGGAATAATTAGCATATGCCTCGTGTTAGGAACAAAATGTTCAACTCCCGTGATCCAAAAATGTTACCAACAAACAATGATTAGGTGTGTTCATTTTACCGTGGCGGTCGTTAGGGGTGTTCATTTTACCGTCCAAACTTCAAAAAGTTGCACAGTTTAGAACATTCGTCGTATTGTTGCGATTTGGGTTTCTTTATACAGTGTTATGAAATCTGATTTGCAGTTTTCATCACCCAAACAACACCGCACCACATATAATTTTTTATTAGTTAGTTTTTATTAAAAATGGAGCTCCGTTGTTTTGAAGCTTTTTTGTTTGTTCTAAAAGTAGTTTAAAAGTTTGATTAAAATTTGTTACATGGTTGGACTTAATTATAATCAAAGGCAGAGGGAGTAGGGGGCAAACCGGTGCTAGCAACCCCCAACCCACCACCATATCCCAAAACTCTAAGAACATCTCCAACAGCTTCCCCATAATTTCTCCAAAATGGGGAACCAAAAGCCAAAATCCCTAAAAAATATACATTCATCTCCAACAGCTTCCCCCATTTTGGAGAATCCAACATTAATTAAAATATTAAAATATTTCATTTATCTATTAAAATATTATTTCTTTTTCTACATATTTATTTTCAAAGTTTTCTATTGGTTCTCTAACTTGGTAATCATTTTTGGAGTAATCTCCATATTTGGAGAAAAAACCTTTCTCTCTCCAACTTTCTCCATTTTAAGGATAATTTTGGGGAAGCTGTTGGAGCACATATTTAGCCCAAAATCCTCATTTTCTCCATTTTAGGAAAGCTGTTGGAGATGCTCTAACAACAAGTTGTTTAAAAAAGAGTTTTTTACTTGATATTAAAATAGAAGAGCCACCCCTAACTAACAGCCATATTTATTTTATGAAAAAAAATTATTAAAAGAATATCTATTTTGATATTTTAAATTTTCTTTTTTAATATTAATATTTAATATGTATACCATAAATACAGTATTTAGGTAAAAATGTTAAAACAGCATATTAAGCGTTAATTTCAACTGATAAACACGTTTAGTTATAGAATAACTATGGAAACTAGTCACACTACATTAAAATTGGGTCTATAGGACCCAAAAAAAAAAATTAAGCTTCCTAATAAACTAGTCTATTTAAAGACGTTGTAAGGATACACTTGGGCATTTTAACTAGTTTTTAACACATTTTTATAATATAAAAAAAATTGTATTAGCCAACTTATAGGACATTATTTGAAAAAAAAATGTCTTATAAAACGAAGTATCCTATAAAAAGATAGGGTTATAAGACATTTTCTAAAAGATATCCTATAAAATAACTAATGCAACAATTTGTATTAAAAACGTCTTAAAAAACTTGTTCAGACGCAAAAAGCGTCTATAAACTTTTACAACACCTTTTGTTACGACGTTTTATTTTTGATCCTATAAATTAGTCTTATAAAACAATTTATTAGAACACTTATAATTTGATAGTGTCCTACAAACTCAATTTTGTTGTACTGGCCTAATGGGAGGCCGAGAGCCTAGCAAAATACCCAATCATCATCTTTAATAAAATTACTCCATCATAAAAACTAAAACAAATTACATCTTTATTTTTTAATCTAAAATATTTAAATTATAATAAAATTTTAATTAGACAAATTATACATTTATACCAAATCTAAAACAAATTACATAACTATCTTTAAATTGATACAAATATTGATATATTTTTTTCTTGTTCTTTTATCAAGTCTTCAAATTAGCAAAATATGTTCAAGTGTCACTTATCATTTCTATTTTATTTAGACAAGAGTTTCAAACTCTTGTTTCTTTATATGAAAATTTGCATTAATTTTCATTCTTAGGTTACATTAAACATCTTGCATTCCTTTGTATTGCATAAATACACAACTAGTTACAACAAAATACGACTTTGGATGATAGCCCCCGCTAACTTAAATTCCTAACTCCACCCCTTATCTCATATGCATATTTGACTAGAGATGGCCGAAAATCGGTCTTGGATCGGGTCAGACCCAAATCGGTCATTGTCCCAAATACTAATCTCGTAATCGGTTCAGTCTCAGTTTCAGTCCTGGCCCGAATACGAAGGCTTGGTGAAGTTATATAAGGTCCGGTTATGATAACTGGTCCCACTTAATTTTCTTATTTTTTTAAATCGATTTTTAACTTATAAAAATTAATTTTGAATAATTTGGTCAATCAAATACACAAAATACATTTTTATGTATATTTGGGTCAATCGAATACATACCCAACTGGTAATAAATAATTTTTTCTAAGTTACTTCCTTTTGGCGTTGTACCCTTATAGGTTACTCTCTTCTAACTTTTTTGCTTAATTGTCAAACACTAAAAAATAACTTATTAATTTATTACGTTTGGGTATCGCTATAAACTAATGCAAACATTTTTGTTATAAAACTTCGATTTAACACCACAATAATTGATAAAACGCGTTTATAAAAAAGGGAAATTAATTAAAATGCTCCAAGTTGATAAATCAGTTATAAAAATGCCCTAAATCTCTTTCATTTTGCCGAAATACCCCATAATCCCGCGATTTGGGCCTCTATCGCGGACCCAATCCAATTGGCCCTCGATGGGAGCCCGCGAAGAGTCGCGATCTTCCACATTCCTCGTTTTTTTATTTGAAAGTTATATTTCACACCCTTATACTTATTTAGTTAATTTCTTTTATACCTTTTAGTTTTCTATTTTACATTTTACACTTTTATTATATTAACACATATAATCATATATTAACTAAAATACGTTAAAAAATACTTTTTAATTTTAACAAGTTACACCATTATAATCGTCTCGTCGATACCTTCGAAATGAGCCCAATATAGAATATTTTTTGATTTAATTATATTATACATATTTAGTTAATTTACTTTATACATTTTAGTTTTTTATTTTTCATTTAGTTAATATAAGATTATTATGTTAATGTGATAAGAGTGTAAAACGAAAATTGAAAAAGTAAGAGATGTACCATAAATTAAATAATTAACTATAAGGGTATTAATTGTAAATATTAAAAATATTTTTATGTAGTATAAATGATATATAATAAAATAATTAAATCAAAAAATATTCAATGTTGGGCTCATTTCAAAGTTATCGAATAGACGAATATAATGGTGTAACTTGTTAAAGTTAAAACGTATTTTTAACGTATATTAATTAATATACAATTATATGTGTTAATATGATGAAGGTATAAAATGAAAATTAGAAAAATAAAAGGTATAAAATAAAGGGAAATTAATTAAAATACCCAAAGTTTGAAATTGGTTTGCCAAAGTACCCAAAAACCCAAGCTATATTGCAAAATACCCATTATACCCACGATGGGGTCCGCGATCGTGGACTGGGTCCACGATTTGGGCCGCGGTGGGCTGAAAATTAGGGGTTTGGCCCTAATGTTTCATTTTTGGTCCATCTAGTTTTTAGGTTATCATTTTATGTATTTTTCAAGTGTTTTTGCATGTTTTTACAGTTTTTTTTCACACGTATTGTCTGAGTTGTTTCAGATATTTAATATAGAAATTAATTAAAGAAAAATGTTTTCCCCATTTTAAATTACAAGAGCAGTAAGCATATAAGATTTATCGTCCCAATAAAAGAAAATCAATGTTTAGATCAATGTTATCATATGCTATACTTCCATGTGGTTCACGCTCCGACGGGCCCTGCGTGTTAGTTAGTTGGCTGACTGAACCTCTACGGCACGTTTGAAGGGGCGGGATTTGGACACTCTCCACGAGTATGTCCTACTGCTTGGCACCGAGTACATTTTCGTTGTATCGAACCTTCACCACGTGATGGACGTCGATCGTTCTTTCTCGGTCTCCTGGCACTGTTCTTAGTGTTTAACGGTGGATAGCATGGCGGAAGGGGGTCGGGTGGAGACACCCATGCTTCAGGGGTCCAGCTGGATTTGTTACTTCCACGTATGTTGTCCGGTAAGTTTCGGACGTGAAGAAATTTACAGCCAAGTCGCTGCAATCTCTACGACCCATATGTCTTGTCGCAGTGATGGCATGGCCGCACGGTAACCCAGATTTTTGCCATTGAAAACATGAACAACCATGGTCGGTCATATCGACAATCGCGTCAAGTAGGTTATCCCGAACGTGGTACTTCCCATACCCAATTTCGCTTACCCTCCATGTCGACGCATGTCCCGTCCTGAGGAGAATTATCTCCTCCGCCTTTGGTGTGAGTCTATTAAGCATCTCACCTCCTTTTCGGTGTCAAATTTGGTACCACTCCTGTTGAAAGGACCGAAAGTACTTCATAAGTTATACAATCGGTAATCTACGCGCAAAACGGGAGAGTGCATTCACCGACTCTGCACTATTGGTGGTCAGAATGTCATAACGTTGTGCAGGAAAATGGGCCGTCGACCACCTCTTCGGTCCAACATCGTCCATAACTTTGGCTGCTTTGTTGGCACTAACTCGTAGAACATTCATGTACCAGTCAAACTCCCTACCCGTATACACTCTGCATGCTTTCCAGTAGATGGTGTTGTAAGTTGTAATACGCTTGTCCTTGTTTTTGGCGTTCATCTCCAAATGTCGGCAACATAAGGCGTGAGAGGCGTTTGGGTACGTGATAGAGATTGCGGCGCTTATGCAAGGTGCCCTGTTGGACATAAACCAAGTCCACTCCTCCCCCATCTCGGACTTGCCTACTCTGAAAGCTACGAGAACGATGGCGTTATTCCCGTCCATGGCAACCGCCAGGAACATCATACCCAAGTAAGGCCCCTTTAAATGGGCAACGTCTATTACCAGGACATGTAACACCCAAAATTTTATTAAGGTGAAGGTTTAACGTTGGGAAGAGGTGTGCGAAAGAAGCTCAGCAAATCGGGTTCATTCGGGACAAAATCGAGCTTCGGTACCTCAGGGGCGATAGTGCCCCGACGATTGTGACATGGTCACTATCGCCGTGTCACAATCGCGAGCGGGCACAGAGGGTTTTAAACCCACGAACTTCAGCTTCTTTTCATTTCTATTCCATCTCTCTCTCTCTAAACTCTCCCAAACCGAACCCTAAACCTTTAAACCGATTTTGGAACCATTGAAGCCACAACTCTTGTGAATCAAAGCCTCTCTCCTATCTCTTAGCAGGATTACTAGTTGGAGGTTGGAATCCTTCATCTTTTTTCCATTTTAATGGGATTTCTACAATTTCTAGGGTTTTACCCAACCCTCTCCTAAACCCTTCCCTTCCTTTGGATGAAATGAAGATTGAGACTCACTTTGGTAACACTAGAAGTGTTTGGTTGGTGGATTCACTTGATGGTTAAGGTAACCTTCCTTTCTCTTCATTTTGGAAATTAGGGTTACGATCTATTGGTGATTTTGAGTGTAATATGTTGGGAGAAATGATACTAAGTGTTTGGGGATAAATATTCATGGTTGGAAAATTGTGGATTTAGGTTTTTGGAAGATTTGGAGCTTGAGGATTCGTGTTTCTTCAAAGGAGCTTACGTTTGGGAAAACCTAGATTTAACTAAATCTAGCAAGGTGAGTTCAAGTTGCTTTGTGAAAACTTTGTACATGCCAAAATGTTTATTTTAAAGTATTTGTGTGCTTTATATAAAATTATCACTTGTTGAGTAATTAGTGGGTTTTGATTAATTAAAGTGTTAAGCTTTACAAATCTCGTAAAACACCCACATTTGGGGATTTTGGTCAGTCTTGACCGTATGACTAATTTGAGGGTTGTAAACCTTTTATTTTGGGCAGATGGCCAATTGAGAAATCCAAAGGGTAAAGATTATGGGTAATGATGTATTTTGGTTTACGTAACCGTGTGAGTGACACGTATTTAACCAAACGTTTATTTTGGCCTTAAAGGCTTGATTTATACTCAAATGAGTCTTTTGAGTGTTTGTCGGTTTTAGTGACTCGAGATGGAGTCTTGGATGTGTTATATGCTTAATTGCATTTTATTTGAATATGTGTCGGTTTAAGTGTTGGTCTTATGTGTGAAGACCGTTTGATGATTTTATATGCTTAGTACCTTTAGGACTAATGAACCTTAGCGAGTTATATGCATTGTCGAGTTATAAAAGAGTTGCATATACATGTACACATAGATGCATATATGATTTGACTTAATTGGGGACGTGGTGTAACATCCCAAATTTTATAAAAGATGATGTTTGGGTTTATTAAATAAATTGAGTATATTTATTTGATAAGTTGTGATTAGTTATTTTGGTGGATTAATTTTAGAGTTTAACCCCGAGTAAGTTTTATTATTTGTTTGGTGAAATAATAAGTTAAGGGGTAAACTTTAATATTAATTTATAAGTGAAGGGGTAAAACTTGTCAATAGATGAAAGCTTGAGGGATGTTTGGGTAATTGGTGAACACTCTCACCGCCTCATTAGAATAAGAGGGGTGAGGTGTCATTGTATCACCAACTTTTGGTGACTAAAGTGTATGTGTGTGTATTGTGTTCGGTCAACAAAGAGAGAGAGATAGAAACCGAGAAAGAGAGAAGGAGAAGAAGAAAGAAGACAAGATTCCTGCTAAAAAGATAGAAGAGATTGGGAAATTAAAGGTATGATTCCATATAATTTTCTCATCTTATGGGTATTAATCTTTTAGATATTTTAGAAATCGGTTTTAGATGATTTTGAATATTATGATGATCTGAACTGAAAATCTTGTTATGTTAGTAGTCCTAAACATATATGCATGTTTATAGAAACAAACATAGTCTAAAACTGATAATTTCTGGGTTTTTACGTTTTTCAGTTAGTTGCGACATGTATGAACTTAGTGGGTTGCGATATTGAATAGTACCATGTCTCAACAGTTGGTTGCGACTTGGTGCTATGTCTCAACAGTTGGTTGCGACATGAGGAGATATCACAATAGTAGATTGCGATATGACACGGTGTCGCAGTAGTTGATTGCGACATGTGTTATGTATTGCGATAAGAGACGAGAATTTTTAGATATTAAGGATTTCTAGTCGTTAGAGAATCATGTGCAGTGGATTAATACTAGTATATTATATATATGGTATTTCAGATCTTTGTGGAGTTAGTGACGGAATCAAAGAAAGAGTGTCGTGTCTAATAACAGGTGAGTTCATTCTTACCTTACCTGTTTTTATAATGTTTTAAACTATGGTAAGGTTTATTTTATAAATGAACTGTTTTTGGTGGATTTTTGGAAGAAAGATTTTATAAAGTAAAATCTATTATCTTAAATTGATGGTTGTGTTTAAAATCATTAATGATATTGGAAAATGACTTACGACAAGAATATGTACGAGTTGTAATTATTGTTTTTGTTGGACAAACTGAATTACAACAATATTTATATTAAAGACCGTAAGTGATAATATGGATGGTTAGACTTTTATTATAAGAAATTGACATATTAAATGTGATTTGCTTATAATAAATGATATGAAGAAATTATAAAGGAGAATTGAGAAATCTAAATGATATAAATAAATTCGCTTATACGATTGTTATGAGGAATTTATGAGATATAAATATAATTCGCTTATACACTTACTATGAGGAAGTTATATTGAATAAATACCTGTATGAGTACAATTAGGTGATATGGATCCATAGGCACTAGAAGTTATGTACACGTAGAATAGATGATGGACTTTCATTATTCTGATGTGTGTGAAAATTTACTATGAGCAACGATTGACTTAATGTCAGATTCGTAGTCATGGAATTGGAATATGAGCAACGATTGACTTAATGTCAGATTCGTAGTCATGGAATTGGAATATGAGCAACGATTGACTTAATGTCAGATTCGTAGTCATGGAATTGGAATATGAGCAACGATTGACTTAATGTCAGATTCGTAGTCATGGAATTGGAATATGAGCAATGATTGACTTAATGTCAGATTCATAGTCATGTAATCAGGTTTAAACTGATATTGATGAATGGTTCGGTATGCGGTAAGAAAAAGAGTAAACCAGGTTTGTTATGCCTTGTTTACAATGTTTTATAAATGATATTTTGAAACTGAATGTTCTCACTAGGCATTAGCCTAATCGTTTCAAATAATGTTTTCTTACCAGGTACTAGCTCGGGAAAGTAAAAAGGGATGTGTGACGAGCGCTGTGGATTAGTGGAGAAGTTTCGGATATTGAGGTTTTGATAGTTTGTTAGATAACCTAGTAAATCTAATTATAGTGACATGATTAGATTGATAGGTTATTTGAAGAATACTATTTGTGTATTGACGATACTCATAAATAATTCTCCACTTATGTAAAAAGTTTTAGAAAGTTGATGTTAAATCTTCTTATAATTTAAGGTTTAAATTAGCCCTGTTTTTAGGGTGTTACACGTGGCAATGAAGGGGTTGTGAGATTATCATGCCTCAGAGCGTGTGTTTGCATGTTGTGGATTAGATGCATTTCATTTGCATAAATCGATGTTGATAAATGATCAATAGATCTTTTGAGCAGAGGGCTCGGTTTTGGACTTTATTGAGCCTTGAGGGCATTCGCCCGGTTTTAATAAGCTCGACGTGGGCTTGGGGTTTGAATTGCATGGGTTGCATTACCTTTGATGTTTACATGAGTTGAATGCATTGGTTATTCTTTTGGGATCATGTATATATATATATTTTGAGTCGAGTAAGCTTGTTTTGGATGGTGGGTTTCCAAGATAAAGACCTAGTATGGTTGAATTTGGTAGTTTTAAATGGACTAAAGACCTAGTATGGTTGATGTCTAAGATGGGCTAAAGACCTAGTATGGTTGATGTCGAAGATTGACTAAAGACCTAGTATAGTTGATGTCAAAGATGGGCTAAAGATCTAGTATGATTGATGTCGGAGATGGACTAAAGACCTAGTATGGTTGATGTCTAAGACGGGCTAAAGACCTAGTATGGTTGATGCCGAAGATTGACTAAAGGCCTAGTATGGTTGATGTCGTCTGCTTTCTACATCCAAGAAGCTTACTCGCGTTTATTAATTGTGGTTTAATTTATGTGTTGGCCACATTCGATGAGATCGGGTCTCCCCCGTCACCGAAGGGTGTTGATTTCGGTATTTTATTATTCGCATTGTTGAGGTTATATTATATGCATATAGATTGTTTTCCATGATTGGTGGACGGATTTATGTTATATCCTTATTGGATGTTTTAACTGTTGGAGTTTTATTCGCAGTGACGATTACTTGAGAAATTATTATTTAATTAATTGTTGATGTGAGTTTTGGATTTGAATCCTTTGCAGAGAAACGATTTTCATTGGAAACTTTCCTCACAGGAATTGTGTGTGTTTGGAAAATGGGTCGTCGATGTCTTTTATACAAACCCGTTTTGAAAATCATTTATTAAGTTGAATCTTTTGGTTTATCAAATGATTTACTCGTGATGAAAACTCTTGAACTCACTAGGCGTTAGCCTAACTTTTTATTTGTCGGCATGTGCAACAGGTTCAGGTTGGGAAATAGCGTTAGCGACACTGTGAAGTGATGAGTGCTAGAGGAGTGCACGAGAAGTGAGATGCTTAGCGAAGTCTTCCGTACTTATTTGGGATTAACAACTTGTAAATGGGATAAGTAACACCCGCCTTAAGTTGTTAGACGTGAAATCTGTGTTGTTTAAACTTTGAGGTATTTTCGAGGATGATTTGTAGAAACAATTTTATCATCTTTTAGTTACCTTATCGAAATTACAGTTAGTTGCTCTGTTGGTGCAAGTGTACCACATCTCTATATATTTTATATATTTATTTTGATGATTACTAACACACCGTATTATTGTTTTTCTAACAATTTTATCCAAGTGTGCAGTTAATTGGACAACATGAAGATTTTATCTGAAGAGTCCAAGACTGGTGTTTACGTCATCATATATCTCATAATAATAAACACCCTAAATAATATACCACTTGGATATTTCAAAAACCTAACCCAACACTATTTTTAAATTAAACTAAATCCTTGATTTAAATTAATTTAAGAATGTTGACTCTTTTGGAATAAGGGAAAAAGAATTCAGTTGCCTTTTTAAGCTATGGTCGCTCCTGACACTGAGACACCTTTTTCAGGCGGTATACCGCGTGGTGCTCGGCGGTATACCGCGGCTCTGTTACGTGTGGCAGGTTCTTGCAGGTTGACCTTCCTGCTGTCAGCTACCTTTTCAGGCGGTATACCGCGTGGTGTATGGCGGTATACCGCGGCTCTGCTACACGTGTTGCAGGTTGCTTTTGCAGGTTGACTTCTTTATGTCAGCACCTTTTTCTGGGCGGTATACCGCGCCCATATAGGCGGTATACCGCGGCACCCTCTCGACCGTTGCTGCTCCAAGTATATATACATGCAGCTTCTCAACTCCATATAACACATAATTGAAAAATCTATCTCTTGGAGAAACTACCAGCTACACCCATCAGTTATTCAACATATTTTTTGAGTGATCAAACCCTCAAAGATCCAAGTGTTATACTTATACAAGAGTGATTAATATTGTGAGATATATTCTCTTGTAAGTATTTGAATAGTGTGAGTGATTCACGTTCTCGAGCAAAAGCAAGAGATTTTATTATCATTGTATCAAGGTTTGTGTTCTACCATAAAGAACACTTATAGTGAATCAGTGTGTCGAGAAGTGTCTCGGCAAGTGGACTAGCCAGCCAGTTGGTGGTGAACCACTTTAAATCTCGGTGTCGGTATCAATATTCTCTACCCTTATCTCTTTATATTCCCGTTGTGCACTTAATTTTATTTATATATTTGTTGTGCATGCAATATTTGTTGTTGATTTTAATAAGAGAATTTTTATTTGTGAAATATTTTTAAATACAACCTTTACCCCCCTAAGGTTGTCCTAACAATTGGTATCAGAGCAGGTTGCAAGTTTCTTTAAAAATATTTGTGCTTTTTAAAAACTTGTTCTTGTATTTTAAATGGCAACCTCTGAGGGAATTATTTCTACAAAGATTCCGCAAATTGACACCGAAAATTTTGGTCTTTGGGCAAATCTTTTTGAATGCTACGTTCGTGGCAAAAGTCGAAAAATTTGGGACATTATTAAAAATGGAGATTATAAACCCACCAAAACCAAAGATGGAGTAATTAGTGAAAAACCAGTAGCGGAATGGTCCGCCGCTGAGGATGCTTGGGTTTGCTTAAATTTTGAAGCTAAAAATATTCTTTTTTCGGCACTTACTAAAGATGAGATTGAACGTGTTTATTCTTGTGAAACTGCTCACGATATTTGGGAAAATCTAAATAATACTCATAGAGGAAATTCTCAAGTCAAAAGCTCAAAAATAAATATTCTTGTACATGATTATGAAATGTTTGAGATGTTAAAAGATGAGTCAATCGACTCAATGTTTAAACGTTTTAACCTTATCATGGTGAGCTTGAAAGGTCTTGGTAGAACATATCCTAACGAAGATTACGTGCGAAAAATT
Organism: Saussurea involucrata; assembly: GCA_033807775.1. Classification (NCBI taxonomy): domain Eukaryota; kingdom Viridiplantae; phylum Streptophyta; class Magnoliopsida; order Asterales; family Asteraceae; genus Saussurea; species Saussurea involucrata. The sequence goes on from CM066325.1 coordinate 19,411,895, forward strand.
CTTCGAGCGCTTCCTCCGGAGTGGATGCCGAAAATCACATCCTTGGAAGACTCCCGTGACCTCTCAATGATGAAATTAGATGATCTCATTGGAAATCTCAAAGTGCATGAAATTGCACTAAAAAGGAACAAAGATCGGGAGCATGATAAAAAGAAATCTTTGGCGCTTAAAGCTTCAACTTCAAGTGACGAGAAGGAGAAGAAGAAAAAGAAGGAGAAAGCTAGCTCCTCAAAGGATCAACCCGAACATCTTGACGATGTAGCCATGTTGGTAAGAAATTTTTCTAAACTTTTAGCTAACAAAAAGTTTTCAAGAAATGATAGGTTTCAAAGAAAAGGAGATTATCGCCGTGGTGGAGAAAACCGAAGCCGAAAGTTCCATAAACGGAACGACAAAATAAATAAAAATGGCGAATCAAGTGATGATGAAGAAGCCAAGAAAAAGAAGGGCTTTTGCTACTCATGTGGAGACAAGGATCACTATGCCAACGAGTGTCCAAAAAGAAATAAACCTAAAATCAAGAAGGAGAAAGCCTTCGTTGGAGGCGCGTGGAGCGCAAGTGAAGATGAAAATGAGTATGAAGCCATCTGTCTCATGGCGGAAAGCGACGATGAGGTAAACTCGTGTTACTCAAATTACTCTAGCGATGATGAATGTAATGATGATGATGATCTTGATATGTTAAATGATGCCTTTCAAAAAATGGTTATGCTTACAAATAATTATAAAGATGAGAACGCAAAATTAAAGGAAGAATTATTATTAAGTAAAAAGGAAATTCATGATAGCAAACAAAAAATTGCATGCGATAATGAAAAAATCATAAATTTAGAAAATAAATTAAGTGAAAAATATGTTTGCAATTCTTGTGACATTTTAAATAAAGAAATTGCATGCCTTGAGAAAAGAATAGTTGAAAATGATTTATGTGCTAATTGTGATGTGCTTAAAAAGGAAAATGCATGTTTAAAAGAAAAATGTGATAAACATGAAAAAGATAATTTGTTAGCACATGCCTTTCAAAGTAGCAATGAGAAAGTGCTTAAAATGTTAAATATGTCAAATGGCACTAATTGTAGAAAAGACGTTGGTTCCGATACGTGTAAAGATAAGTGCTTATGTATGCCTATCAAAAGATATTTTGAACCACCTAAAAATGTTGAAATGAGAAAACCGTATGTGCAAAAATCCTCATATATGTCCAACATAAATAATGTGAATTATAAGTCTAGGAAATCTTATGCATGCATGTATAATAGTAAATTTTCTAGACCAAAAAATAGTGTGAATATGCATGCTCCTTTTTACGTCTTTGATAAATATGATCGTAAAATTAAAATGGTACCAAAGTGGATTCCTAAAGGCTCCTTTAGTGTTGATAATCCCGGTGGCATGCGTTTATGGTTTTAATTTTTTTTTTGTATATATATATTATATACATATATATATATATATTCTGTGTTTGAAAATTATGAATCAACTCCGAATAGGCTCACCTATTTGGATACGGTGTCTAGGAAAGATAAAGGCGAATTCTTCGAATTCTAATGAGGTCGGTTTTTAAAGTGCCTTCGCGCTTACCACCCTCACCGTCTTTTCTGGTCGCTTCCAAGTAGAGCTACCGAAAAGGGTTGAGTAAATAATTTCCTTGTCTGTATATTTTTTGTGAAAATATATTATTATATGTGGTTTTCTATGCTTTCTAGACTAACTTTCAAAGGACCCATAAGATGTGGGGACCATAAAAGTTGTACTTTAAATGTTGTAGATAAATCTTGATATGGATTGGATTCTTGATAGTGGATGCACACGTCACATGACCGGAAACCATAATCTTTTTTCATCATATGAGTCATGTGATGGTGGACTAGTAATTTTTGGAGGAAACTCCAAAGGAAATATAATTGGGAGAGGATTTTATTTTGAAATTGGTTGTGTGTAAGATTGGTTAAAGAAAACCTTGAAATTCGTAAAAGCTGAATGTTGCCGGACAAACTTGCTGTCTCGGTATACCGTGACCCTAAGGCGGTATACCGTTTTCTGTTCACCACCACCACGTGTCACTCTGTGATTATCCGATGGAAACCGTTCAAGCTGACCCCGGTATACCGCGTTCCCTAGGCGGTATGCCGCACCGCTGTTTCTACACTATCACGCGTGTTTAAAGAAGTCAAGTCAATTCAACTCTTTTTCTGACTCGGTATACCACGGCTACCTAGGCGGTATACCGCGCGTCTTCGACGGATTTAAATCCATAGTAGGTAAGTTTCTTTTCCTTTCTTTTTATCCTTGAGCTCTATCTCTCTCTCCCTCCTCTTGCCGCCGACCGCCGCCTACGACGTCCGCCGTCAACAACCGAAGTTTTTCTTCCGGCCACCGGAACTCCAACCTTTCGACAACAGTTTTTCTCTCCTTCCTTCAAATGGCTCCAAAAAGGGCTCGTACCTCTCGGGGAGCTTCTAGCTCTCAAAACCCATCTGACCCTCCTCAAAACCGTCGTGATTATAGACGACATATTTTTGAATCCCGACCTTGTAACCCAGGTCGATCTGTCGATTTAGTGGGTCTAGAACATCTTGGTACCTTTGAAGCTTTCTCTTCTATTGACTGGGAACCTTTTCTTTCTTTTCAAGGAGATGTACCTTTTTCAAGTATGGTCGATTTTTATGCTGGGTATGACTTTAACGAGACCACCCATCGTGTCTCTCTTCATATTTTCAACCACTCTTTTGACTGGAGTTTAGAAGATTTTTCTCGTGTACTGGGTCTAACCCATTCCAATATAAATGTGTTTTCAAATAATACTGCCTTTACTTCCCTGCTTACCCAGGTTCAAGAAACTCAGGAAACCATTCTCCAATCTGTTTTAGCTCCTGTTTTTCGAAATAATTTTCCCTCAATTTTAACTGATCAACATCTTCCGGAAAATCTTCGTTTTTGGAATAAAATTATCCTTTTTAACGTTTTGGGACGCGCTGGAAAATTTGACAGATTGGGTGCACTTCAGTGCTATATCCTTTACTGTCTCCAGCATGGCATCCGTATTAATGCCACCTACATTATTGCTCACCGTATGGTGATTTCCGAGTCTGGTCACCAGTCTCTTCCGTTTGGTTACTTAATTCGAAACCTTTTTACAAACCTTCAAATTCCTATCATTGGTAGGATGTTAGCTCCTACTCCTTCTCTCAATGCACTGACTGTTAGTCGAATGAGTGCTCCACCGGGACGGGCTCTTCATCGCCCTCAAGATCCGGCTCCCGAGGAAGACGATCCATACGCAATCCCGGCGGGTGCAATCTCAAATCGTCAAATATACTCCGCGATCATTGACTTGCGCCGGAGTTACGATGCCGATCAACGTGTGGTGCAAGACCGCTTGGAAGACATTGACGAGCAGTTGTGGACATTATCTAATCAACTGAACGAAATTGAATTTATAGATAGCGATTAATTTTTATGTCTTCTTAAAACTTTATTTAATTAACATTATTATTGCTCTGTTCTAATGTTTATTCTCCTGCTTCGTTATTCTTATTGAACTTTTTTTAAAAGAGCTTATTTTATCTAACCCTTAAAAATACTAACTCTCAAATATTTCATATTTTGAGGGGGAGCATCTTTCGAGGGGGAGCATAGCGTCTTTCTTAACCCTTTTTGCTTCGACAAAAGGGGGAGAGAAACCGAGTATGCTCTCGTGTTTAGCGGTTGTGTTTGTCATCATCAAAAAGGGGGAGATTGTTGGTGCAAGTGTACCACATCTCTATATATTTTATATATTTATTTTGATGATTACAAACACACCGTATTATTGTTTTTCTAACAATTTTATCCAAGTGTGCAGTTAATTGGACAACATGAAGATTTTATCTGAAGAGTCCAAGACTGGTGTTTACGTCATCATATATCTCATAATAATAAACACCCTAAATAATATACCACTTGGATATTTCAAAAACCTAACCCAACACTATTTTTAAATTAAACTAAATCCTTGATTTAAATTAATTTAAGAATGTTGACTCTTTTGGAATAAGGGAAAAAGAATTCAGTTGCCTTTTTAAGCTATGGTCGCTCCTGACACTGAGACACCTTTTTCAGGCGGTATACCGCGTGGTGCTCGGCGGTATACCGCGGCTCTGTTACGTGTGGCAGGTTCTTGCAGGTTGACCTTCCTGCTGTCAGCTACCTTTTCAGGCGGTATACCGCGTGGTGTATGGCGGTATACCGCGGCTCTGCTACACGTGTTGCAGGTTGCTTTTGCAGGTTGACTTCTTTATGTCAGCACCTTTTTCTGGGCGGTATACCGCGCCCATATAGGCGGTATACCGCGGCACCCTCTCGACCGTTGCTGCTCCAAGTATATATACATGCAGCTTCTCAACTCCATATAACACATAATTGAAAAATCTATCTCTTGGAGAAACTACCAGCTACACCCATCAGTTATTCAACATATTTTTTGAGTGATCAAACCCTCAAAGATCCAAGTGTTATACTTATACAAGAGTGATTAATATTGTGAGATATATTCTCTTGTAAGTATTTGAATAGTGTGAGTGATTCACGTTCTCGAGCAAAAGCAAGAGATTTTATTATCATTGTATCAAGGTTTGTGTTCTACCATAAAGAACACTTATAGTGAATCAGTGTGTCGAGAAGTGTCTCGGCAAGTGGACTAGCCAGCCAGTTGGTGGTGAACCACTTTAAATCTCGGTGTCGGTATCAATATTCTCTACCCTTATCTCTTTATATTCCCGTTGTGCACTTAATTTTATTTATATATTTGTTGTGCATGCAATATTTGTTGTTGATTTTGATAAGAGAATTTTTATTTGTGAAATATTTTTAAATACAACCTTTACCCCCCCTAAGGTTGTCCTAACATGCTCGTCCAAATTTTGAGGGTGTTACAGGACACGACGCAGATTTCTAAAAAATGTGTGAATCTGCAAAAACGTAGGTGGGTTCCCTTTGTAAATGTTATAGTTTATAATTTGTAAACATATGACGTGTTAATATACGTACCGCAGGTCCAAGGGCAACGAAGCACAACTCAAAACGTCCATTTGATTCGGTCCTTATCTGGGTGACTGTACCTGGATTCTGCAGCTGCAAATTATATAAATACCCAGAGAGTCGTTCATACGACTCATCGAATGTGCCTCTAACCATTAGCAGTGCCCTGCATCGCGCACGTCAGCCTTGGTAGTAACCAATTGTGATCTCGTACTGCTGGTTTACATCGTTGACGACGTCCTTTGGACGAAATGACCTGCTAGCATCAAGAAATTTGTCTTTCAGTAATGCACCCAAAGTCCTTTTGGTGGCTTGTTTGTGGTTGAATCTATATATGAAACCCATTTCCACGTCCACACATTTAGTTCGCAATCCATAAATTTTCATCGCGAACCAGGGGCTTAAAATGTAAATTTCATCGCGAACCAGGGGGTTAAAATGTAAATTTCATCGCGGATGAGGGGCCATTGCGGGTACCACGGGTAAACTTCGAGGGATGTTTGGTCAAAGTCCAGGATCGCGGGATAAATTGCGGGATTATGGGGTATTTCGACAAATTCAAAGAGATTTGGGGCATTTTGGTAACCGATTTATCAACTTGGGGCATTTTAATTAATTTCCCTATAAAAACATAAGTTATTTTAGATAAGCAATCCAAAAAATATCAGAAGTTAAACTCTAAAAAAATACACTCAATCAACTATATTATAGTCTAATATTAGAGTAAATTACTGTTTTGGTCCCTAAGGTATGTCAAAAATTACGAAATTGGTCCTTTATCTTTAAAAATTACAGTTTTGGTCCCTCACGTATGCAACTTTTTACGAAATTGATCCCTCGAGCTGACGGCCGTCTATTTCCTCCGTTAAGCTCGAGGGTAAAATGGTCTTTTTATATATGTTTATTTCTTTTAACATTTTTTATCAATTATATATATATACAATATATATACATATACACACCACCACCACCATCATCAACCCATCACCACCATCGTCAACCCACCACCACCATATTTCTTTCTTCTCTCCTTTCTTTATATATACACACACAGATACAATATATATATATATATATATATATATATACACACACAGAAAAAAAGATGGTGGTGGTGGGTGGTGGTGGGTTGATGATGGTGGTGGTGGTTGACGATGGTGGTGGTGGTGGTGTATATATATATATATATATATATATATATATATATATTGTATATCTGTGTGTGTATATATATACCTTAGGGACCAAAACAGAAAAAGGGTATGATTAATTAAAAAATGGTAAAATAAACGAAAAAGGGTAAAAAGACCATTTTACCCTCGAGCTTAACGGAGGAAATAGACGACCGTCAGCTCGAGGGACCAATTTCGTAAAAACTGCATACGTGAGGGACCAAAACGGTAATTTTTAAAGATAAAGGACCAATTTCGTAATTTTTGACATACCTTAGGGACCAAAACAGTAATTTACTCCTAATATTAACTATATCGTTTAAATTAGAGTAAACTGCAATTTTGGTCCCTGTGGTATGTTGTTTTTCTCACTTTTGGTCCCCATAAAATTTTTATTGCAAGAAAAACCCTGTGGTATGCAAAAGTGCTCGATTTTGGTCCCTAAGACTAACAGCCGTTAGTTTTAGCTGTTAAATACCCCCATGTGCCTTGCACATGAGGGTATATATGTCATTTTACAAATATAGGCCACAGGGACCAAAATTGCAATTTACCAATTTGTTATTATATTTTTTATTTAAAATATAATAATTATATTATATAATTAATAAATAAATATCACATGATTTAAAAATAACATATTTAATAAAATGAATTTTTTTTAATTAAGTAATAATTTGTTTACGTGTCGTCATCCAAAACTAATAAATTTGTTACTCTAAAATAATTAATTAATAATTTGTTTAATCTAAAACAACTATTAACTGATTAATAATTTGTTTAATCTAAAACAACTATTAACTGATTAATAATTTGTTTAATCTCAAGTAATATTAATTAATTAATTACAAATTTATTCTAAAATAATTTATATTTTATTTATTTATTAAATTTCACTTTTAATATAAAATAAATTATTCAATAAAAAAAAGGGAAAACTGCATGAAAATGAAACCAACTTTCATCAATTTCCTATTTTTGGGAACCAACTTTCAAAATCGTCACTCAAGGACCTAGACCAAACTTTATGTTTATTTAAGGGTCTGGTTAACTTGTTGACCTTAATAATGACATCACCCTGTTTTTTTTGCCAACTAAGATTCTACATCATTATTTTATTTAAAAAATAACTCTAAAATGCTGACATGGAACATTATCTTTTTATTTGAAAAATAATTATTCCAAATCCCATTTTATTTAAATATCTTGATTTTTTATAAATCAAGTTAATTTGTTGTAGATCTCAATCCACCATGATTCAGCCTTGAAACAACAAAAGCAGTATTTAAATCCCTTGCAGAAGATGAAAAGCTTACTGTTTGCACCTTGAATGAGTAGCAAGAAGGTTAGTAATTGATAATTAATGTTAGAACACTATCACAACATACTACTATTATATGATAGTCTAACAGAAACAGTAACAGTAGCAGCGCCGTCGAAGAAGAAGCAGCGCCGCCAGAGAAGAAGCGCCGGAGAAGGAAAGACGCTCCAGAGAATAAGCACTGGAGAAGCAACGCCAGAGAAGGAAAGACGATGGGAACGACGACTAGGGTAGGGTTGCAAATTGCAATCACGATTGAGGATAGGAGAAACCGAGCGGCGTCTGTTGGTTTTCAATTTTACAATTTGATTTCTTAATTTTTTTTAATTACATCTTAATGATAATGATAAATATCCACCTAATAGATATTTTTAATTATTAGGTGCCATGTCATGTTAATTTACCGTACCTGCTGAATAGGTTACCAAACCCTTAAATAAACATAAATTTTGGTTCAGACCCTTGAATGACGATTTTGAAAGTTGGTTTCTCAAAATAGGAAATGGGTGAAAGTTGGTTCCATTTTCATGAACATGAAGTTTTTTATAAGAATTTTATTATAAATATTTGAGAAAAAGAATCAATAATAAAAACACAAAAATAGGTTGAAGATCCCTTATATAATATTTTTATTATATAATTAATGTTATATTCTGATAAATACAAATTATGTTGAAATTAAAATTTGGATTATTTTAGAGTAAACAAATTATTAGTTAATTATTTAAGAGAAAAAGATTTATTAGTATTAGTTAACTAAACGTAAACAAATTATTACTTAATTAAAAAAATTTCATTTTATTAAATATGTTATTTTTAAATCATGTGATATTTATTAATTATATTATATAATATAATTATTATATTTTAAATAAATAATATAATAACAAATTGATAAAATGCAATTTTGGTCCCTGTGGCCTATATTTGTAAAATGACATATATACCCTCATGTGCAAGGCACATGGGGGTATTTAACAGCTGCAACTAACGGCTGTTAGTCTTAGGGACCAAAATCGAGCACTTTTGCATACCACGGGGTTTTTTTGCAATAAAAATTTTCTGAGGGCCAAAAGTGAGAAAAACAACATACCACAGGGACCAAAATTGCAGTTTACTCTTTAAATTATTTACAATTTTATCATCTTATAATACACCTTAATAAATTTATATAAAAAATTATTAATCAAAATCTTATGGATAAGAAATTATTAAAATAACATGTCTGTCTCTCACTAGATAATTTTAGATAATTCTTCGTATATTTTAAGGGTTTTTTAGGTTTATTTATTTTAGGAAATAAAATAGAAATTTACTGACAATATGGGAAACAAAAATTCTATTTTCTTTATTTCAAAGATTGTGTTAAAATGCTCTCAGGCCATGAGTACCGGTACCCAATGAATGAACCCACTTGCCACCTCAGCGCCACATCAGTTTTTCTCTTTCCTAACCTCCTTACCCAAAAGTGGAGTACCACTACCCAATGAACCCACTTGTCACCTCATCTTTTTTAATTCTTTTAGAGTAAACTGCAATTTTGGTCCCTGTGGTATGTTGTTTTTCTCACTTTTGACCCTCAGAAAATTTTTATTGCAAGAAAAACCCTGTGGTATGCAAAAGTGCTCGGTTTTGGTCCCTAAGACTAACAGCCGTTAGTTGCAGCTGTTAAATACCTCCATGTGCCTTGCACATGAGGGTATATATGTCATTTTACAAATATAGGCCACAGGGACCAAAATTGCATTTTATCAATTTGTTATTATATTATTTATTTAAAATATAATAATTATATTATATAATATAATTAATAAATATCACATGATTTAAAAATAACATATTTAATAAAATGATTTTTTTAATTAAGTAATAATTTGTTTAAGTTTAGTTAACTAATACTAATAAATCTTTTTCTCTTAAATAATTAACTAATAATTTGTTTACTCTACAATAATCCAAATTTTAATTTCAACATAATTTGTATTTATCAGAATATAACATTAATTATATAATAAAAATATTATATAAGGGATCTTCAACCTATTTTTGTGTTTTTATTATTGATTTTTTTTTCTCAAATATTTATAATAAAATTCTTATAAAAAACTTCATGTTCATGAAAATGGAACCAACTTTCACCCATTTCCTATTTTGAGAAACCAACTTTCAAAATCGTCATTCAAGGGTCTGAACCAAACTTTATGTTTATTTAAGGGTTTGGTAACCTATTCAGCAGGTACGGTAAATTAACATGACATGACACATAATAATTAAAAATATCTATTAGGTGGATATTTATCATTATCATTAAGATATAATTAAAAAAATTAAGAAATCAAATTGTAAAGTTGAAAACCAACAGACGCCGCTCGGTTTCTCCTATCCTCAATCGTGATTGCAATTTGCAACCCTACCCTAGTCGTCGTTCCCATCGTCTTTCCTTCTCTGGCGTTGCTTCTCCAGTGCTTATTCTCTGGCGCGTCTTTCCTTCTCCGGCGCTTCTTCTCTGACGACACTGCTTTTTCTTCGACGACGCTGCTACTGTTACTATTTTCTGTTAGACTATCATATAATAGTAGTCTGTTGTGATGATGTTCTAACATTAATTATCAATTACTAACCTTCTTGCTACTCATTCAAGGTGCAAACAGTAAGCTTTTCATCTTCTGCAAGAGATTTAAATACTGCTTTTGTTGTTTCAAGGCTGAATCATGGTGGATTGAGATCTACAACAAATTAACTTGATTTATAAAAAATCAAGATATTTAAATAAAATGGGATTTGGAATAATTATTTTTCAAATAAAAAAATAATGTTCCATGTCAGCATTTTAGAGTTATTTTTTAAATAAAATAATGATGTAGAATCTTAGTTAGCAAAAAAACAGGGTGATGTCATTATTAAGGTCAACAAGTTAACCAGACCCTTAAATAAACATAAAGTTTGGTCTAGGTCCTTGAGTGACGATTTTGAAAGTTGGTTCCCAAAAATAGGAAATTGATGAAAGTTGGTTTCATTTTCATGCAGTTTTCCCTTTTTTTATTGAATAATTTATTTTATATTAAAAGTGAAATTTAATAAATAAATAAAATATAAATTATTTTAGAATAAACTTGTAATTAATTAATTAATATTACTTGAGATTAAACAAATTATTAATCAGTTAATAGTTGTTTCAGATTAAACAAATTATTAATTAATTATTTTAGAGTAACAAATTTATTAGTTTTGGTTGACGACACATAAACAAATTATTACTTAATTAAAAAAATCATTTTATTAAATATGTTATTTTTAAATCATGTGATATTTATTTATTAATTATATAATATAATTATTATATTTTAAATAAATAATATAATAACAAATTGGTAAATTGCAATTTTGGTCTCTGTGGCCTATATTTGTAAAATGACATATATACCCTCATGTGCAAGGCACATGGGGGTATTTAACAGCTAAAACTAACGGCTGTTAGTCTTAGGGACCAAAATCGAGCACTTTTGCATACCACATGGTTTTTCTTGCAATAAAAATTTTATGGGGACCAAAAGTGAGAAAAACAACATACCACAAGGACCAAAATTGCAGTTTACTCATTCTTTTATTTATACATTTAATTATTTAACAAAATAAAAATATTTATATATTTTTAATAAATAAAAATAAGATAAATAATAAAAATAAAAATTCATATCATTCATTAAAAAATTAAAAATTACAAAATAAATTTAAAAATTACAAAATATTAAAAATCTACTCGTCGTTGTTGCCGGGTTGTTGCCAAATTAGTCCCGCAAAAGCCGCTCGTTTGCAGCTACTCGACCTCTTTCTATGTTCCCGGCCCTCGGTTCTCTTCTTGACGATGAGGCGGTGCTACCATAAATTAATTTTGCAAGATTCTCGAACCAACCCTACAAAAATTTCCCTTTGATGATGCAAGTACTCGTCGGTGTCTATGGATGATGATGATGCGGTCGATGAAGCGGGTTGTGGCGAATCATATTGTCTAAAATTGAAGAAATAAATGGAAGAAAGTATAGAGAATGGAAGAAAGTATAGAGTTGTTGGGTGTGAAAAAATGAGGATGATAGAGGTTAATATATATAGTGTGTATAATTTGAAAAATAAATAAATTAATAATATAGGCGTTGGTAAACGGTATTATTTAAAAAATATAAAAAAATTAAACCACAACGGGTTGATCGGGTTGGTGAACCCGGTAGCCGAACCCGCTTGCTACCCCCCCCGGTACCGCTACCCGATGCAACCTCTCGAACCCGTGTGCCAAATCAGCTGAACCCGCACCCCCTACCCGAGGGCGGTACGGGTGGTCTCGGTAACCATTTTTTAATTATGTGTGCATAACCCGAATAGTCCTAATAACGAGAATATGAGTCGAAAATAAATTTTTTGTGTAAAAACCCGAATACCTTAAAAACCCAAAACAATGTACATATATATTTCGAATATTATATAAATATTTTTATTTATCTAATTATCTTTTATCAATTTCTTGATCGATTGAATTTATTCTCAAAATCAAATGAATTTTTATATATATATATATATATATATATATATATATATATATATATATATATATATATTTGCATTATAATAACACGCGAGCCCGACGACATCAAGCCGAAACCCAACCAACCCAGACCCGAAACAACCCGAAATCCGAAACCTATAATTTGGGTCTTGATTTTCATATCAAAAAACCAACCGAGTTTTTGGTTTGGCCACCCAAACTCGTCCGATCCGCCTGCTAGACAACTCTAATTTTAAATAAAAATATACAACTTTAGTAACGATTTTTAACTAGGAGTGTGCAGAAAACCAACCGATCCAATCTGAACCGACCGATCCAATTAGAACAGACCGACTTTGATTGGATATCCAATTGCAATTGGATCGGATCAGATCGAAATTTTCAAAATCCAAAAAAGTCAAAAACCTTCCCTCTTTCATCCAATTACACGGCGGCCAAAACCAAAAAAAAAGTTAGAAAACCCTTTTGAGACTTTTTGTCTCTTTCAATTCCAAGTCTCACGCCTCCTCACGACCTCACCCACAAAAAAAAACCTAGACGTCGGCGACAGCGGTTGACAGCCATTTCACCGGTGTCGGTCTCATGCGGCGCTGCTCCTCGTCGTCTCTTTCCGGTTTCTGCTGCTCTCGTCATCTCTTCCCGCTGCTCTCTCTGCCTCCATCACGGCTTCTACTTCAAGCTCGGTATGGCTACTTCTCTACTTCTCTACTTTTGCTCATGTTGAAGTGTTTTTGCTTATGTTAATCTTGGCTTTGTTTTTGCTAGTTTAGTGTTAATATTGTTTATGTTTAAAGTTTACTGTTTAGTGTTTATATTTTTTGTGTTTAAAGTTTAAGAGAAATGTTTATGGTTACTGTTTGGTCTTACTTTGAATTTTGGATGACTGTTGCTTATGGTTACTGTGTTTAAAGTTGGTTACTACTTACTGTTTATATTTACTGTTTAAATGGTTATTGTTATTTGTTAATATGGTTATTGTTAAAATTATTGTTAATATGGTTATTGTTTAAAGTTTAGTAGTTTACTAATATAACTTTTTTGTTTTACACTTCTTAATTTTATTGAAATGTTGGCTGGAGATGGGGAAATTAGAATGGATTGAGTTGTTGCGGACTTGCGGTTTTGTTGCGGACGCCGGATGGACAATTTGTTTAATTGTTTATCATTTTTCACTTTTCACTTTTCAATAGAACTTTTGTAACTTTTGTTGATACATGGGATTATATTTGGTAGTTGTATGTTTTTACCTTTTAGCACTAGTTTGGACTTTTGAATGGATAATTAAGTATTTCGGAATATTATGATTTATGTGCATTGTTGAAAATTGGATTTAAAACATTGGATGTCGGATGGATCTGATCCGATCATCCATTGGATGTTAGATCGGATGGATCCAATCCGATCCGGTTAACATTGGATGAAACCTAACTGATCCAATGGATATCCAATAAAAATATCCATTTGATGAAATCGAACCGATCCAATCATCCATTGGATTGGAAAAATCCAACATCCAATGGATGATTGGATCGGTTCGGTTCTCCTCAAATCCATTGGATGTCAACCGATGAACACCCTTATTTTTAACTATAAAAATAAAACAATTCTTCAAAAAGAAGTTTCAAAATAAAACAAAAATATCGATATTTATACTATTTAGAGTAGATTACATTTTTAGTCCCTGTGGTTTATTGAAATTTCAGTTTTTGTCCTTATAGTTTTGAAATTGTAATTTTCATCCCTATGGTTTATAATTTATCACTTTTTTCGTCTTTGTGATTTAAATTTTATTGCTATTTTCACCCCTATGGTTTACAATTTATTTATATTTTAGTGTTTTATACTAAAAAGTAGTGTTTTGGTCTAGGGACAAAAATAGAAATGAATTGCAACCCATAGGGATAAAAATCGAAATTTTAAAACCACAGGGATAAAATACGCAATTTTTAGCAAACCACGGGGACGAAAAACATAATTTCTCCACAATTTATCAAATAACAAATGTGTGTATTCATTTTTGAAACAAATAAAGATTCTCTCACGAAAGTCCCTCCTCCCATTCCCCCGCCCCACCACCTCTATAGCTTTACCACTACCACTCACCAGCACACCTTGTGTGTGTTGTCTCGCTTTACCTCATAATCACTTTGTTCAAATGGAAATACTGTACCAGGCGGCGGCAGCGGTGGTATTGGTGGTTCTCTACGGCCGGATCACGGCGGCAACGTGGTGCGTAGTGAGAAGCGAAGCCTCAAGGGAGCAATTGCAGGTTGCACTAGACTACGCCTGTGGTGCCGGAGCCGATTGCGCACCGTTACAACAATCCGGCCTGTGTTTTCTACCTAACACCATACAAGCACACGCTTCTTATGCCTTCAACAGCTATTACATGCGTCAATCCATGGCTCCTGGATCTTGTGATTTCGCCGGCACCGCCACCATTGCTAAAACCGATCCGAGTTAGTGAAATTTTACCAGTTTCTACACTATTTCTTCCATATTAGGCTATAACTATCTCTCACATCAAATTCAAACAATGTTGCTTTGAAATTGATTGATTTTTTGTTGTTTTCATGCTAAAACTGATCCGAGTTAGAGAAATTTTACCAGTTTCTCCACTATTTCCTCCCTATTAGGCTATAACTATATCTCACATCAAAATCAAACAATGTTGCTTTGAAACTGATTGATTTTTTGTTGTTTTCATGCTCTAAAGGTTATGGATCCTGCGTTTATCCAGCTTCTCCAAGGTAAATCTCGTTTTCATTTTCGTACACTAGAAGTTTCTGGATTTCGTTGTTCATGCCTTTCAAAGTAAATTCAATATTTAATTTCATATATACATTTTGATAAAGGTATTTATATAAATTATACAGAATAAAAAAATTATCGCTATTATTTCATTTTCGTACAACAGAAGTTTCTGGATTTCGTTGTTCATGCCTTTCAAAGTAAATTCAGTATTTAATTTCATTTATATACACTTTGATAAAAGTATTTATTTATGAAGTATACACAATTAAAAAAATTATGGGCTAACTAATAAAAGCATTTTATCTAAAATTTTATTTCAATTCTCATTTTTCATTTTATTTCATAAAATAAACTAAACGCCTCCTAAATTATACTACTTTATTTTTTTAAAATTAATTACAGAGTATTTAGTTAAAGTTTTAGAATTCCGTCTAAGATAAAAGAAAAACTTATGAATATGATCAAAACTACTATAATTCTAAAAGTGATGATAGATGAATTTTATAACACTAGAATTCTACTCGCGCAATACAGTGCGATATATCTTGATTTTAATATTTTAATGTGTGGTTTTGATGAGTTTATGATTTGAGGATTTGAAAGTAGTTAGAGATAAAGATTAATTAATAAGAGTCCATGATTTAAGGATTTAAATGTTGTTAGAGATAAGTATTAATCAAGTAATTAATATTAAAAGCGGTACATAATTAAAGCTTCATTGGTTGTTTTTAAGAGATTTTAATTAATTAACATTAAATAGTGATACATGAAGCTTTAGAGGTTGTTTTTAAGAGTTTTTTATAAATACTTTATAATATAGTATAGATAAATTAACGGTAAGAAACATTTAAATAAGAATAAAGTAAAGTTTGGATTGAAACATTTTCCATTTTGATTCATAATGAATCAGCTTTTTAACCGTTGTATTTTTTTTATTTGTTATGATTAAAGCTATGTAAGAAATGTAAAACCTCTCGATTTAGGATACCTTAGATTTTTCTTTTAGTATACAGAATGTTTGTAAGGCCTTCCGTAGCGGAGGCGGGTTTGTGAGCGGGCTAGGGAGCGGGTAGGCCGGGCTCCGGTACGGGGGGCTCGGGCTTGGTGCGGGCTTCCAGCCCCGGGTTCATAAACCCGATTGATCCCGAGTGTTGTGTGTGGAGAGGAGGGTGAGGGTGGGGGGGGGGGGGGTAGCGGGTATATTGGGTACGGGTACTCCACTTTAGGACAAGGAGAGGGTAAGGAGAAAAACTGATGTGGCGTTGAGGTGGCTTGAGGGCTTGAGGGTTCCATTACGGATGGCCTAACTAAAAAGTGGATACGATAATTATAAATACTTTTGCTCACATATAATCATCTTTTGATAAAAAAAAAGAATCTCCCTTAAAAAAAAAGAATCATGTAATCGCTTTTTAAATTAGTTCTCACAATTTTAGAAATTTTCTAAGGTTTTCATTTAATTTAACCTTTATATATATATATATATAGACGAAGGTTCAAACGAGGAGCGTACCTATTTACGAGAAACGCGAGAAGCGTCTTCCATGTATTGGATCACATGTGATCCACTACTCCCGAAAAAATCGGGTAGCGGGCGACCTGGTTCGCGAGTCGCGTGGAAGTCGCCCGGATCACATATGATTTTAGGCGTGAATCACATGTGATCCACTACATGGGCGGAAGCCCCCCGATCAGGTGTGAATCACATGTGATTCAGTACATGGACGGTGCTCCTCGCGTTTTCTTAAATTGTTACGCTCCTCGTTTGAACCCGCCTCTCTCTCTCTATATATATATATATATGTACTTAACACGATAAAATAAAAGAAACTTGTCACTTAATTTGTATATGTGGGGAAAAAGCGAGGTATAAAATAACCTTAATATTGTTATAAAATATTAATTATTATTTTGATTGGAGTATTTCTGTTACTTTTTCATAAAAAATGATAACGATGGGCATAGTTGGGAGGAATGATAGCCATTGGGTCCATATTTCTTTAAATGGGCCCCACGCCATCCTGGAGCGGTAAACCGCTTTTGAATTTCTGGGAGTGTTTTCTTTCTCTTTTTTATTTTATTTTTTAAGAGACAGTGTTTTCTTTCTCTATGTTCTTGTTTACTAGGGTAATATATTTTAGAGTAAACTACGTTTTTAGCCCTGTGGTTTGTTGAAACTTTCTATTTTGGTCCTTATGGTTTTAAAATTGGAATTTTAATCTCTATGGTTTATAATTCATTACCTTTTTTGTCCTTATGATTTAAATTTAATTGTTTTTTCATCCCTATGGTTTACATTTTATTTCTATTTTAATCCTTCATACTTAAAAGTACTGTTTTGGCCTTAGGGACAAAAATAGAAATGAATTGCAAATCATAAAGATGGAAACCAAAATTTTGAAACCACAGGGACTAAATACGTAATTTTTAATAAACCACAGGGACGAAAAACATAATTTACTCTATTTTTTATATACAAAAATAGTGATTCGACTAAAGGATAAACATATATTGAAATATAGCGAAAGATTTTGTGAGAATTTGAGTTAAACACGAGAAACGGGTGAAAAGTGAATCTGAATCTTTGATAACTTTTAATTCAAGTTCACTCATGAATCACGTTTGATACGGGATTCATCTGGTGCATCTTTTCTCGGTACATCTCATCCTTAAGTCCAACTGTGGATAATTATTTATCACGTTTCTCATGGTATTGTAGTGCTGCTGGAGGTACACCTACGCCTCGAGGAGGAGGAACAACAACATTCACTACTCCGATTTCAGACGTGACACCTCCACCGCCATCCACCACCATGCCGTTCTATGGGAGTGGTGGTGGGCTAAATCCGATTGGCATGGTACCCACATTAGACACCATGTCAAATGCTAAAGCTTTGATAAAGTTTTATGATTCAAGACTTTGTTTTTTACACGTACTTTTTTTGGTGTTCGACTTATGGATGTTTTTGTAGCATTATATATATGTTACCTTTAGGACAATTTTGTGACACATTATGCAATTATATTTTTGGTATTGTCCTTCTATCGTACTTGTTACTTTGTTTTGATCTTTATTGCAAGTTTAATGAGTTTGGTTCTATTCATTCATCTTATAAGCCTTGATTCGTGCGAGAATATAAGTTAAGGTAAACAACATTCTCTCTTACTCGGTACAAGTACTTAGAAAACAACCCTTAAAGTAGGGTATAATGGGAGATATACCTCATCAGAAGTCAACATCGCTCATTTTTTTATGTATATAAATATTCATATATGACAAATGAACTTACACCCTCTCACATTCTGGGAAGCTAAGTTATATCGGTAATCCATATACCACTAGGCCGATCATTGAATTGTCCCTACACCCTACATGAAGCATGGAGCATTCCATATTTTTATACTTTTTATTACGTTTTATAATCACGGTCGTTTTTTGTTCATATGAAGATTCACATGTGAAGCTTTATATTGAGCTTCATATAGATTGAAGAAAAAACAACCCACTTACAAAACCAATGAAAAAAATATCACAATATGAACATCAAATTAAAAAAAATACTTATTTTTTGGTATAATTTGACAAAGTCCTTTTTGTTAGACAACCTAGGGGGGGGGGTAAGGTTGTATTTAAAACTTTTACTTTCAAAAATTCTTTTATAAAAAATATCTTAATAATGTAAATACAACAGAGTATATGAAAACACAACAGATACGTATAAATACAGGATAGTATAAATATAGTAAATAAAGCAGAGTATAAATGCAATGAATATACAATAATTATATAAACAGATATAATTAAATGCACAGCGGAAATATAAAGAGATAAGGGATAGAGATACTTGACACGGAGATTTAGTGATTTACCACAACTTGGTAAATCACTAGCCGAGACACTTCCCGACACGATCCAATAAACGTATTCTTTACGGTAGAATACAAACCAAATACAAAGGAAAGCAATAGGCTCTCAAGCTCTAGCTTATTGAGATATACAGGATCACACACCCGTTATTCAAACACTTACAAGAGGAGTATAACTCACAATGGAAATCACTCTTGTATAATATTTATCACTTGGATATTTTATAAAAACGTTTTATAAAATAAATATGTAGTGATAATATGTAGTATGGAATATTAGTTGGGAGAGATCAGATGAGGAGATGGCTGTTGGTTTGTATCTGTATTATATTTCTTCTCCACCATCGCATGCATTATATAGCAGCTCTTCCAACGGATACATGCATCCGCGGTATACCGCCAAAAGCATGCGGT
The DNA here is from genome assembly GCA_033807775.1 of Saussurea involucrata. Classification (NCBI taxonomy): domain Eukaryota; kingdom Viridiplantae; phylum Streptophyta; class Magnoliopsida; order Asterales; family Asteraceae; genus Saussurea; species Saussurea involucrata. The sequence continues at coordinate 19,431,000 of CM066325.1, forward strand.
ATACCGTGCAGTAATAAAGTACGTGTCAGAAGAGAAAGGTCAACCCTGCAAAAACAAACGTAAACTGTACCCGCGGTATACCGGGCATTCTTCGCGGTATACCTGCGTCAGAATATGTACCCGCGGTATACCGGGCATTCTTCGCGGTATACCTGCGTCAGAATAGGCAGCTTCCAGGACGCAACCAATCTTTCTCAATAAACCATATTTAATTAAAATCATTTATTGGGTTTTTAGAAATATCCAAGTGGTATATTATTTTAGGGTGTTTATCATTATAAATTATAAACACTAATGACAACGTAAATCTTCCGTCTTGAACTCTTCAGATAAAATCTTCGTGTTCTTCAAGAACTGTACACTTGGATTGGATTGTTAGATAAACAATAATACGGTGTGTTTGTAATCATCAAAATAAATATATATAAATATATAGAGATGTGGTACACTTGCACCAACAATCTCCCCCTTTTTGATGATGACAAACACAACCGCTAAGCATGAGCATATGCGGTTTCTCTCCCCCGTTTGTCGAAACAAAAAGGGTCAAGAAAGACGGTATGCTTCCCCTCGAGAGATGCTCCCCCTCAAAATATGCATATATTTGAGAGAGCATAATCTCATGGTTAAAAGATAAAAAGCTCCCCCTCAAATTAATAACAAATTATAAAATTTGAGGGACAATAAAATATGCATAAAAAAAAGCATATAATAGACATAAAACAAAATAACCTAAAAGAAACACTTGCACCAAAAAAAAGGATCTTAAGGCTTCGATTTTTCGGTTAATTTTATGTGAGCAAAAATTACCACGTATTATTACCTCGTCAGGGAACACGTATTATATCCTCGTCAGGAAACACGTATTATATCCTCGTCAGGAAACACGTATTATATCCTCGTCAGGAAACACGTATTATATCCTCGTCAGGAAACACGTATTATATCCTCGTCAGGAAACACATATTGTATCCTCGCCAGGAAACACGTATTAAAAGGCAAAGAAAATTTTTCGTGGTACCCTTTTCTTATGGGTCCTTTTAACAGTTAGTATAAAACATAAACTGCAAAAAAAAACTAAAATATGTTGTCGACATAAAATAAAACATGACAACATACAATCCACAAAATTTGTTTAAAACCACAAACGCATCCCACCGGGATTGTCAACATTAAACATTCCTTTCGGAATCCATTTTCTAACCATTCTAATTTTGCGATTGTATTTATCATACACATAAAATGAAGCATTTATATTCGCATTAGGTCTAGAAAAATTACTATTATACATACGAGCATACGGTTTCCTCGTATTATAATTTACATTATGCATTTTAGGTACATACGGAGGTTTTTGCATATACGGCTTTCGTGTATTAAACTTAGGTGGTTCATAACATCTTTTAATAGGCATGCAATTACATTTTTCAACACATGTATTTGAACCTATACCTTTTCTACAATTTATGCGATTAGACATATTTAGCATTTTTAACACTTTATCATTGCTATTTTGAAATGCTTTAGCTAACATATTATCTTTTTCATATAAATCGCATTTAGCTTTTAAACAAGCATTATCATTTATGAGAATATCACATTTTGCACATATGTCATTTTCTTCTATTCTTTTATCTAAACATGCAAGTTTCTCATTTAAAACATCACATGATTTGCAAACAATATTTTCGCATGCTTTCTTTTCTAAAGTGATAACTTTATCATTTAACTCATTTTTGATTTTATTATCACATGCAATGGTTTGTTTACAATTATTCAACTCATTTTGACATAATAATAATTCTTCTTTTAATTTAGCATTCTCATTTTTATAACTATTTACGAGAACAATCAATTTTTGAAAAGAGACATTTAACATATCAATATCATCATCGTTATCACTACAACTAGAATAACTTGAGTATGAAGTACATACCTCTTTCTCGCAGTCGACGATGAGACAAGTTTCTTCATTTCTTTGATCTCGGGTTTCGTCTCTCTTTTCTTTTGAGTTTTCACCATAGGTGATGTTCAAGTTCTCCCAAATATCACGAGCAGTTTCAAAGAGATAAACACGCTCAATATCATCGTTAGTAAGAACCGAAAAGAGAAAATTTTTGGCTTCATAATTTAAACAACAATTATCCTTATCTTCGTCGGACCATTCCGAGCTAGGTTTTTCAACAACTTTGTTGTTTTGAAATTTTGTGGGTTTGAAATCTCCTTTAATAATAATATCCCAAATATTTTGATTTATCCCACGAACATAACGTTCAAAAGAATTTGCCCAAAGATCAAAATTTTCGAAATCAATAAGAAGAGATTTAGAAAACCAAGCATTTTGTTGAGCCATTAAATAAAAGATATAACTTTAAAAATTTAAACAGATAATTTTTGAAAGCCCCGCTCTGATACCAATTGTTAGACAACCTAGGGGGGTAAGGTTGTATTTAAAACTTTTACTTTCAAAAATTCTTTTATAAAAAATATCTTAATAATGTAAATACAACAGAGTATATGAAAACACAACAGATACGTATAAATACAGGATAGTATAAATATAGTAAATAAAGCAGAGTATAAATGCAATGAATATACAATAATTATATAAACAGATATAATTAAATGCACAACGGAAATATAAAGAGATAAGGGATAGAGATACTTGACACGGAGATTTAGTGATTTACCACAACTTGGTAAATCACTAGCCGAGACACTTCCCGACACGATCCAATAAACGTATTCTTTACGGTAGAATACAAACCAAATACAAAGGAAAGCAATAGGCTCTCAAGCTCTAGCTTATTGAGATATACAGGATCACACACCCGTTATTCAAACACTTACAAGAGGAGTATAACTCACAATGGAAATCACTCTTGTATAATATTTATCACTTGGATATTTTATAAAAACGTTTTATAAAATAAATATGTAGTGATAATATGTAGTATGGAATATTAGTTGGGAGAGATCAGATGAGGAGATGGCTGTTGGTTTGTATCTGTATTATATTTCTTCTCCACCATCGCATGCATTATATAGCAGCTCTTCCAACGGATACATGCATCCGCGGTATACCGCCAAAAGCACGCGGTATACCGTGCAGTAATAAAGTACGTGTCAGAAGAGAAAGGTCAACCCTGCAAAAACAAACGTAAACTGTACCCGCGGTATACCGGGCATTCTTCGCGGTATACCTGCGTCAGAATATGTACCCGCGGTATACCGGGCATTCTTCGCGGTATACCTGCGTCAGAATAGGCAGCTTCCAGGACGCAACCAATCTTTCTCAATAAACCATATTTAATTAAAATCATTTATTGGGTTTTTAGAAATATCCAAGTGGTATATTATTTTAGGGTGTTTATCATTATAAATTATAAACACTAATGACAACGTAAATCTTCCGTCTTGAACTCTTCAGATAAAATCTTCGTGTTCTTCAAGAACTGTACACTTGGATTGGATTGTTAGATAAACAATAATACGGTGTGTTTGTAATCATCAAAATAAATATATATAAATATATAGAGATGTGGTACACTTGCACCAACACTTTTGTTTATGCAGTTACAAGCTCTCAAAATTTGTTTTCGTATGAAAAAGTTAAGCTATTATGGGTTGTTTATCCGGTAAGCACTTGCAGGTAAGAGCCAACACCGTAACTTATTTTACTGGGTAAGATTGTAGTTCATCAAAACGCTATGATATGCAACAATATATCCGGTAAGAGTTGTCACCCTCACTTACCGCACACCTTGCTATGCTCATCCATTAAGGTAAATGACCCGTTAAGCGTTCAATAAACGGGTCCCTTAGGGGCCGAAGCTTATCCGATAAGCGCTTACCGATGATAATCAACATTTTCACTTAACTTGTCAGCTAATATTTTAGTCCATTAAAACGGCATCATATGCGATACTTTTATCGGTAAGTGCTTACCTGTGATAATTAACATTTTCACTTAACTTTTCGGGTAGAATTTTAGTCCATTAAAACATCATTAAACGCTTACCGAGTAAGAGTTGTCACTCTCGCTTTCCGATACCGAGACTTTTGGTCTTTGTCAACACTCTTACAGGGTAAAATTATCAATCTTTTTATCATGTTCATCCAATAAACCAAAGTGAGCCGATAAACGCTTACCTTGTAAGCGTTTAGTAAACTTGAAAGTGGAAGAGGAATCATCAAAAACTCTAGTCAATGCATTTGGGATATGAAAATGAACATTATGCTTCTCTTTTTCATTATTTTTGGCTTCTCCAGCCGAATGTTTTATGTGTTTTTGGTACGCGAACGAGACTAGATAGAAGTGAACTAAATAGGACTAGACACGTGAGAGTGAGATAGGAGGCGAAAGAATTGCCGAAAGTTTTAGAGTTTTAATTTGACATAGGTACGTAATATGGAAATTTACCAATCTTGTCTCATATTCCTGGTTTTTGTTCCACCTCATTCTAATGTTGGTACAACCAACTTTTGTAATGTTGTCTCTTCGTGTTCAACTTACCGAACACAAATGCTCTGAGTTTCTTGTCCAACTTTTGACATGTAAGAATACATATAGATGCATGTTAGGGGCTGTGTTGGCGGTTGCTGAATGGTTTAGTGCAGAATGATTAAGTGGTCAGAATGATTAAGAGGCTTTTATGATATAGTGCAAAATGAAATATGGTTGTTTGGTAATTGTTTAAAATGAAATCAGGGTGCTGAATGGTTAAGGGAGGCCCAGAATAAGGGAGGCCCAGAATGCTAAATCATTCAGGGGGTTTAGAACCATTAAGAGGCAGACATTTTTTTTGCCAAACAAGATTTACCTCTTAGCGATTCAGAGGCTGCCTCTTAATGGAGCCATTAAGAGGTAAACAAACTACTAAATCACATGTAGTGTACTAGTGTAACATAACCTTGTGGGATTAGCTTAACTGATAATAAGACATGGGCCTTTGGGGATCATTCTTAGGGGTTGTTTGGTTGGTTTTCCATTAAGTCCTGTATGAATAAAGTTGTCTGTGTGGATTAATCTGTCGGTATAGATTGGAAAGATTTTTGTTTGGGAGGGTGTTTTCATAGATGTAAGGACCATATTTTTTAATTGGGAGAGACTGGTTTGGACAAAACTTGGCTTTCTGCATAAAACTCCCTCCTAAAAGCTTAATAAATAAGTCACTTTCTATATCATTAAGCCACTACCAAACAGTCATGTATAGCTGACTGAATAAGCTATATGTCCCATTAAGCTCATTAAGCTGCTAACAAACATACCCTTAGAGGTCACCGGTTCGACTCTTGCAAAGCCAGGCCATTAGGGATTTTTCTGATTATTCTCCAAGACCCTGGGAATCTGGGATTAGTCGAGGTATGCGTAAGTTGGTCCGAACACCGATGGTTAAAAAAATACATATAGCATAACATTGTTTACCTGCAAACACATGGCAGCCTCTATAGATTTGTTTCGTCTGCAAGTCAAATACGACCTCATGAGCTTGCCATTAAAACATGACGAGTTATCTATTAAAACGACACACGAAAAATAATGCCAACGATGACAGAAACAAGTATAAAATTCGATTATGCATAACAAGATATATCAAAAGAACACAAAAAGTATTAAGTTAAGTTCACTAAAGGGTCTTTGGCTTAGGAATATCCTGATTACTAATAGAGTCGAGTTGAGTCGAGTTTTTTAGCAGGTCAGAGTTCAAACCTCACAAAAAATGAGGAGAGTGTGTGAAGTCATTTAAAGTATAATAAATACTATAAATTTGAAAAAGAAAAGTTCCAGATTTCACACTTATGATAAACATAAATCATAAAATCATGTTACTTATATCATGATCTCTCACCTAGGTTTGATGATTCTAATGACAAGCAAACAAAAACATATAAAATTACATTTTTGCCCCAAGTCTAGTTTATGTAGCAGCCTGAGAAAAATGTTTATCCATCTGCCTTGTACATACGATAAAGTGATCTTTGCGTAAGGGTGTATTTGGTACGTGGCACAAGAAGAAACAGTACAAAACCTCGTTACACCATGTTTGTTGCGACATTAAACCGGGCTATCCCACCACGATAGGTTAACAAAAACCAGAAAGATGGGACAAGATTAATAAATTACTAAACTACCCATATCAGATTAAAATCCACTTTCCAAAAGAGATCACATTGACACACTTTGCAAGATGAGATACCTTGTTTGTCCCCCATCTGTCCGATGGTACATGTGTGGGTCAGGGCCGTGCCGGATGACGAACGAATGTGAGATTTCAAACAGGGCCCAAACTTTTGGGGCCCTATTATATATATTGTAGCATGTTTTTGCCTAATCCCTTTGTCACCATCAGGGACGGACCTAGAAAAATTTTCATACGGTGGCACCATATTTTTTCCTACGGTTTTCGTCTTTTTATCAACGTTTATCGTCCGATGTGTTTTTAGCCAAATTCCGGCGTTTCGAGAGATTTTTAACGTTTTTTGCTTGATTTTGGGGGATTTTTAAGTTTTTTATCGATTTCGAGAGATTTTTTCGGTATTTTTTGTTGATTTCAAGAGATTTTTTTGTTTTTTTGGTTGAATGGGTATAAGATTTGGGTCTTTTTTCAGTTTAGGTGCACCCCTTGTAGTTTCCAAATGAATACGGTAGCACCTCCTAAATCGATACGGTGACACCTTCACGAAAATGGAATTTTTTACCCTTCGCCGGAGAACTAATACGGTGGCACGTGCCACCACGTGCCCTTCATCAGGTCCGTCCCGGTCTCCATCCCTCTTATTTTAACACACTTGGCAATTATAATGTTTTATCAATTTAGCCTAATGCCCCAATCCATTCTCCTTTCTACCAAATTTGACAATTTCGCCCGAGTCCCAATTACAACTGCAAATCTGCATCGACTTCACCGTAGGTCTCTAGTTTAAGGATTGAACTTCCTAGTTGCAACTCCAGTTCGTCTTTGTTTTCTCGATGGCTAATTTTATGATTGAAGAACCAAGCGCGACCTTGTTTAATAATCTATTTTTCTTGTTCTCTATGTGAGCAACTTTACATGCAATTTCGTTGACATCGTTCATCGTGATATATATAACACGCAAAAAAGTTGAGAGTTGAGGGATAGTTTGGCCCTGGAGTCGAGCTAGGATTTCATGAGTTGAGGTAAACAACAGTTGGTAAAATTCTATGTGCTAACATTTCAAATTAACAACTTATGGAAGAAAGTTGATTATGAAGAACTGATTGAAGATTTTGTTTCAAACAATGTAAGAAAAACGATTTTATTTAAGTGATTGAAGATTTTGTTGTTTTAATCCGTAAGGCATATAATATAATATATACTGTGTGGGTATAATCCATATGAGTAAGGTCCTGGATTTGAGTATGGATATCACTCCTCTGCTAATAGAAACACACTTATTTACCTCTCCATGATGACCGTGGGACCTGTACAGTGTGGGCATATGAGAGAGTGGCACCTACTTTTTTTACAACCACACAATTCGAAAGAGTACAATTTTGTTCAAATTGTACATCCCGGACAAGTTAAATACCAATGAATGATGGTTAAGGAGTCGTTTACCAAACAATTACCCGTAAGACTACCTTTATGTATTATGTAACATTATTGGCTATCAAAATGGGTTGTTAGTAAACTTACCGAGTAAGTGTTTTTTAGCTCATAAGATTCTCGGTCTTTGCTATGTATCTTGCCCATTCGGTGTAAGATCCCACATTGATTGGGGTCGGGAACAAAGGTTACATTATAGGACAAAGCGAGACAATATATGGTACGGTTGACCTGACATATTACATTTGGATCTTGTCATCAACGTCCGGTAAGGAAATAATCTGAATCTAACACAAAATTACCACATTCAGTTGACGCAAAACGGCAAAACATTCTTAAATAACACACATAAAAGCTTCGAATTCAAACGAAACATATTTTAAGACTCGATTTATTCATGTTGATAGATACATAAAGATTCAATAAATCCAACAGTGACCTAAGGAAAAAAAATTAAATTAAAATAAAATAAATTAAAATGAAAAATTGAAGAAGAAAAAACGTTATCCGACCTACCGGATTCGAACCAGTGACCTAAGGATAAGCTGATGGCTTGAAGCCTACTACAGTCCTCCGCTCTACCAACTGAGCTAAGGTCGGATTGCGTTTAAAATCTGATAAACGGTATTAAACCAGAGCATTCAGACAAATGGAAAAAAGTAGAGAGGTTTGACGGGTTTGAGTCTATATGGATTCAGACAAAAATACTTTAAATAGGGAAATTTGAGTCTGTATGCAATCAGACCTCAAAGCATCTCAAACAACAGATTTTATCGATGGATCGAGTTGAATGAAAATGGAGAAAAAAAAATCCGACCTACCGGATTCGAACCAGTGACCTAAGGATAATCTGATAGCTTAAAGCCAACTACAGTCCTCCGCTCTACCAACTGAGCTAAGGTCGGTTTGTGTTTAATCTATGAAGTTAAACTATTAGATGAAAATAAAGTGACCATAGCTGATTTTTTATTTACTTGTGAAGTTGTGCTTTAAGTTCTATTTTTCTTTGTATTTTAACATTATATTGCACCACAAATTAATCGTCAAATCTATTTGTAATTATTCTGTTTTAACAAAAAAAATTGAAAATTAAATATATAATTACTTTAAGTAAAAATACATAGTTTAAAGACAAAAAAGAGTAAATTACGTGTTTCGTCCATTTACTTGGATGTTTTTAACGGTCATTATCTCATTTTCTATAAATTTAACAGACGTGCCCTTATGATGGTGTTTTTAACGAGTTGCGTCTTTGGGGTTTGCATTTTTTTATGAGTTGGATCCATGTGGCTGTAGCCTTCTAATGAATTCAGTTTCTAAATGAATCAACAGCGTGGGTCCTAGTGGTTGTATCAAGGACTCAACTTAGGGGGTGTTTGGGAGTGCTTATATTTTTGACTTATTTGCTTATAGCTTCTCCCCACTGTAAATAAGTTATTTGGAGTGTTTGGATAGAAAAAATCAAAAGTGCTTATTTGCTTCTCCTCACCACAAATAAATTGTTTTTGATAAGTCATTCCATACCTACTTATTTACTTCTCATTATTTCCTTATCTATCCAAATTACCTTTTTACCCTCAATTTTTAACAAACACTTTTTAAAAACTGCTTTTCCTCACCACATAAGCAAATAAGCATAAGTTAAAAATATAAGCACTCCCAAACACCATTGTAAAATACAACCATAAAAACACAATCCGTTGGATTTTCAAAGAAGAAAAAAAACAAAGACCATTCAAAAGTAAAAACATAAAACAACGTAAACAAAACATGTAATTTACTTTAAAAAATATATTATGTTATGTGCACAATGTAGCGCGATATATCTCGATTTTAATGTTTTAATTTATTTTAATGTGTGGTTTTGAGAAAACGGTCATGTTTTTTATAAATTTGTTTAAAGAATAACGTTTTTTAAAGAGTTCATGATTTGAGGATTTGAAAGTGGTTGGAGATAAGGATTAATTAATAAGAGTCCATGTTTTAAGGATTTGAAAGTTGTTAGAGATAAGTATTAATCAAGTAATTAGTATTAAAAGCGGTACATAAAGCTTAATTAGTTGTTTTTAAGAGATTTTAAATAATTAGCATTAAATAGCAGTATATAAAACTTTATGAGTTGTTTTTAAAAGTTTTTCATAAAAGTTTTATAATATAGTATAGATAATAAATAAGCATAATTGGCCGGATATAACAAAACGTTATGTTAAAAATAATTATTTATTTTTCTTTAATTTTGGGAAGAATAAAACTCATTATTGTTATCAATATTCGTATTCTCATTTTTTAATTTTAATGTAATGTTTCGAAGGTAATGTTCAATTTGTTTTCTTATTGACTTATATATGAATTAATATGTCTGAAATTGTTCTTTGATTGTTGCGTTGAATAAATAGTTTAAATAGTATAAATAACTGTTTTATCCTCTGTTTATATTGAGTTGGTTCTCAATAATAATAATAGTTATCGTGAGAAATGTAAGAATAAATCTCCACCTTGGATGGATCCTAATTGAAAATATATTTCTTAGCTAATTCATGGTTATTTCGGGATTTAGTCTGAACCATGATCAACGCTAATTGAAAGTGATCAATGATCCTATACTTCTCACTTTAACTCATATTATCACACAATCTTTCATCTTATATAAAACACAAATTAGAATAACAGTTTGATAATATAAGAATAGTTGTTTCTAAGTTATATTTTATTCCTAATATATTCAAATGAGCAACTATTAATTTGTTTTGAATACAATGTCCTTTTAATTTAACCAATTTCATAAATCAAAATAATCAAACCTTCAATTGTGTTATAGGATTCAAGTTTAATGATTCAATATGACCAGGCTTATTAGATCCAAAATCCTTATTTCTATTTCAAAAGAAGAACAAAGCATATGACAATATATTTGTATGTTCCAATATGTTGAAAAGAAATTTTCATGTAAACAATAGGTTATCCTTATTGTTTGAATCTCGTGAAATTCCAAACTGTAACATCTCAGGCCAACCGTACCAGATATTGTCCGCTTTGTCTACACACCTGGACTCACGGTTTTAAAATGTGTTTGATAGAGAAGGTATCGAGTTTCTCTTGTAAGGCAACCTTTGTTCCCCTCCCCAACCAATGTGGGATCTTACAATTCACCCCCCTTGGGAGCCCAGCGTCCTCGCTGGCACACTAGTCCGGTTCCCGGCTCTAATACCATCTATAATGTCCCAGACCAACCCAACCGTACCAGATATTGTCCACTTTGTCCACACCTAGACTCACGGTTTTAAAACGCGTCTGATAGGGGAGGTATCAAGTCCCTCTTACAAGACAACCTTTGTTCCCTTCCCCAACCAATGTGGGATCTTACAATCCACCCCCTTTGGGAGCCCAGCGTTCTCGTTGGCATACCAGTCCGGTTCCTGGCTCTGATACCATCTATAACATCCCGGACCAACCGTACCAGATATTGTCCGCTTTGTCCACACACCTGGACTCACGATTTTAAAATGTGTCTGATAGAGAAGGTATCAAGTTTCTCTTTTAAGTCAACCTTTGTTCCCCTCCCCAACCAATGTGGGATCTTACAATCCACCCCCCTTGAGAGCCCAGCGCCCTCGCTGGCACACCAGTCCGGTTCCCGGCTGTAAGATCCCACATTAGTTGGAGAGGGGAACAAAGGTTGCCCTGCAAGAGGAACTTGATACCTTCTCTACCAGATCCGTTTTAAAACCGTGAGTTCAGTTGTGTGGAAAAAGCGGACAATATTTTGTACGGTTGGCCCGAGATGTTATAGATGGTATCAGAGCCAGGACCCAGACTGGTGTGCCAGCGAGGACGCTGGGCTCCCAAGGGGGGTGGATTGTAAGATCCACATTGGTTGGGGAGGGGAATAAAGGTTGCCTTACAAGAGGAACTTGATATATTCTCTATCAGACGCGTTTTAAAACCGTGAGTCCAAGTGTGTGGACAAAGCGGACAATATCTGATATGGTTGGTCCGGAATGTTACAGATGGTATCAGAGTTGGGAATCGGACTGGTGTGCTAGCGAGGACGTTGGGCTCCCAAAGATGGTGGATTGTAAGATTCCACATTTGTTGGGGAAGAGAACAAAGGTTGCATTATAAAAGGGACTTGATACCTCCCCTATCGGACGCGTTTTAAAACCGTGAGTCTAGGTGTGGACAAAGCGAACAATATCTGGTACGGTTGGTCTGGGACGTTACACAAACCCAACCCATGAACGAAAAACCCATAAACGATATTACTAAAGCGACATGAATGAAAGCAATAAATCCCAACCCGTGACCGAAATTACTAAACCATCAATAACAAACTAATAAACAAAAATCCAATATATCAATCTAAGAAATCAAGTTTGAGGAACAACATTGAAGAATATATCGATGGGACAACGAATAGATAAAACAAACATCATGTATTCATCAGGGTGAGGAGGATGAGGTGGCTCAATGGACTTTATTAGGGTCGATTCCATGGAGAAGGCAGCAACAGATTGATGGAGGATGAGAAAGGAGGAGGAAGAGTGAAAGCAAGGGTGAAAACTAACAACGTATTTTCTTCCAAAGGTATTGAGGGAAACTGTTAGATTAATGAATATGACTATCCTCACTGGACAGACTGAACAAGCTATTTGTTGAACTAATAAGCCACAACCAAACCACCATTTATAGCTTACCGAATAAGTCAAACATGCCATTACTGAACAACCCCTAAAGCTGCATACATATGTTTACTTATATATTCGCATAATGTTGGGTTCTGATGAATACATTTTGTTGTTAAATAACACGAGGAGAATGAAAACTACATTTATATTATGGAGTTGGGTTCTAGTAATCTAGTTAGAAGTTGATGTTAAGGTGAGAAGTGGTTATCAACTGTTCGATGAGAAATGAATGTACATTATGACGAGATGCACCGAGATAAGATATACTAAGATACATCAGATCAATTACTTTCTAAGCCACAAATGATGAAAGGACATTTGATTAAAAGTGAAACAGTTTAGATCCATTGGCGGATGCAGTAGCTAGGGGGGGTCCCATCCCCCACTAAAATAAAAAAATATGATTTTTTTAGTGTAAAAACAATTATATTATAGCGTTTTAGTGTAAAAACAATTATTTTTAGTGTAAAAACAATTATTTCTAAGTTTAATAATTCATTTGTTGAAAAAAAAAAAAATCAATTGTATATTAGAAATTTTGGCTTTTCCTTTGAATATGCTAAAAAATTGACTTTCCACGTCATCATTCTATTATTTATACGATTTTGTAACTAATAGAAAAATAGTATTATATATAAAACACTGGTTCAGTTGGCCAAACTTCCATGCTTTTTTTTATGAAGGGAAGGTCACTCATCAACCACTCTCCTCTCTCTCGATCAAAAAAACCCGACCCGATTCATATCGCATCTCCATTCTCCCAAGCTTCACGCAGGAACACCAAGCACAAAGAATCGAAGGGGATAAGGATCTGTGTGGATCAATCGGAGAAACCTGTTTGAAATTATTAGCAGATCTGTTCGAGTTTTTGACCAATTCATTTCATTTCATTTCATTTCATCAGTGTCTTTGATCCCCAAAAAAACACAAAAAAAGGATGAATATATTCAGATTGGCAGGGGACATGACGCATTTGGCGAGTGTCCTTGTATTGCTCCTCAAGATCCACACCATCAAATCATGCGCTGGTATCCCACCTTTTGCCTTATGTTTCGTAGTTTTTTGTTTAATTAGTAGTTATTGATCAATCAGCTGGTGAAATTAGGTTTTTGATTCATTTTTTTCGTCGTTAGTTTCGAATTGTGGTTTTTCCGAACGATGAGAGTTCACGGTGTGATTATGTGATTATTTTATATTACTCAATGATGGAAATTATGGTTTTATGACGAATTGAAGTGAATTTGGGCAATGCTTTGGTTGGAAGTACCGTTTGTAGCGTATTTTGGGTAGCATAATAGATGAAAAGGACGAGGTTCAGCTTTCTATATTAGCTTCTGTTATTTGCTTACATCAATTACGCCCATTATCCGTTCTACTCGTCTCGAGTCCATCTCAATTTACCTCATTCACATTGTAACTGGATTATTTATTCCATTTGTCCTTGCACTTTGGAAGATATAAATGAGATGTTTAAAGTTAATCCAGCAATCTAAAAGCGGTAAGTGCTAGTTGTTTGTCAAATCCAGTACTTGCTCGATGCAAAAACTGTATGGGACTTGTTACCTTGTTCAATGTAGATGTCAAATTACTGTTTAAACACTTTAGACCTCACATTTTGTTTCTTCCTCATAGAGTGTAGCCTTTTTGTCCTTGAAGAATGAAGGGTACAGTGTTAGTTGTTTGCCTGAGGTGAATTTCTTTCTTTCTTTCAATTGTTTAAGTTGTAATAATTTTTATTATCTTAACATTTTCTTTCTGTGGTTTCCATTTATATCACGGGGAAAATTTGGTATAAAGAAATGAGACCTTGGTAATTTGGCCCCTGTCCTTCGTGGGAATGCCACCTTACCCTTGATTATTGGCTCTATTGTGCTCTCTGAGTTGCTGTCATCACACCTCCCTTTTTAAATGCATATGTTAGCGTATCTAGAAGTTTTCATAAAAAGGTTAGTAATTGAAAGTGCATAGCTGGGGCATCACAAATTCACAAGTATACCAGTGACTTGAGATTTACTATTACACATTGATAATTTGATATGAAGGTGGGAGCTTTTTGAGCAATTCTTGACCTGGTTAAGGATAGGGAAACGATGACTTGAGAAAGAAAGTGCACATTTGCTTTAACTCTAAGCAGCAATGTAAATAAATTAAGTTATTGCACTGCTACATTTTTGAAATGAAAAATGCTAACCAAGAACTAAACTCACTAGTGGTCACCACTTCGAGTCCCCTCAGGGTCATTGGATGTTTGCCACTTTGCCTGACTGTTAACTTCAGGACCCCGTGAGACTAGTCGAGGTGCACGCAAGCCGGCCTGGACACCCACGGTTATCCAGAAGAGAACTCCATAAGTGAGGCTACTGCTGATAGGCAACCATGTTTAGCTTAAGATTGAATAATATATTATGTGATCGTTTTGTATGTTAGTTGTCCCCATCTTTTGTGTGGCTTCTAACTTGTCATGAGAAATCGGTTGGGTAACATCCTAGAAACCATTGCTTTGATAAACTATATAAATTATAGACATAAGTTCATGCAATTGTGTTTGATATTCTACTTGTTATGTTACATGCAGGGGTATCGTTAAAAACTCAGGAGCTCTATGCACTGGTCTTTGCTACTCGCTACTTGGATATATTTACTGATTTTATCTCAGTTTATAACAGTATCATGAAGGTAATCTTCCTGGGGAGCTCTTTCTCTATTGTATGGTACATAAGGCACCACAGGGTCGTTCGTAGATCCTATGATAAAGATCAAGACACCTTCCGCCATTATTTTCTCATGCTGCCTTGTTTGCTTTTGGCCGTACTTATCAACGAAAAGCTCACTTTCAAAGAGGTATAAACATCTTGCTATTTCAAATATTAAATATTTCAGTGAAGTTCATATTCTGTCCACCTGGCTCAAGTCATCAAACAAAAGGCCACCATATAAACTAAACCAAACCAAACCAAACCAATTTATGGTCCGTTTAGGGTTTGCAGGAATGGAATGGATTGGATTGGATTTCATGTAAGGATTTGGATTGAGGAGGATTTGAAATCATTTTGTGTGTTTGGTTCGTAGGATTTGGAATGGATTTGAATTCCATTTTTTATAAAAAATCATAAAAATAATTAAATTACCTTTTATTTAATTGATTATTACTAAACAAATGTTTTTAACATATTTTTAAACATTATTATATACAAATCCTACGAAATCCCTTGAAATCCTAGCCATCCTCGTGGGATTCAAAATCCTATGTTTGAGGGATTTCTTTGAAATCCTAGGATTTCAAATCCGGACAATCCTGCAAACCAAACACGGGATTGTAGTGGATTTGAAATCCAAATTCCCCCAAATCCATTTCATTCCTACAAACCAAACGGACCCTTAGGTTATGCAATCAATAACATTTTAGCTTTGATCATTTGTTGCATTGTTTTGAGCAGGTAATGTGGACATTTTCCTTGTATTTAGAAGCAGTCGCGATTCTTCCTCAGCTGGTCTTGCTGCAAAGAACACGAAATATTGATAACTTGACTGGCCAATATGTTTTTCTCCTTGGGTAATAAACTAATGCGCTACTTTCTACCTTTTTTCCTCTTTGTTGGTCAACAATACTTCATATATCTGCCAATGGTAAAAATCAGCAAGAATTTTAGAAACCAACATCTTTTGCTTCTTAGACATTTAGAAATTTGAATTTGTAAATCCAAATTGCTGGTTCAGATGCAAGTGCATCTTACAATTTTAAACATGTGGGTGTGTTTGGTATGCGGGGCCGGATAAGACAGAACAAAAACTTGTTGTGCCACGCTTAGTGCGGCATTTAGATTGGGACAGGACATGACTTAGTGACAAAAAATGCATTTTTTTTTGTCTCGCCAAAATAGGTGGAACAAAAACCGGTGAGATGGGACAAGATTGGTAAATTACTAAACCATCTATATCAAATTAAAACCCTAAAACTTTCACAATTCTTTCACCTGCCTACCTCGTTCTCGTCTGTCACATGCATTTGCAACAGATTCTTACTAAGACCGGTAATCCCCATAAGGACAGGTTGTATTGATGACCAAGAAGACCCCCTAAGATAAGTGGAGGGATAGTTGGCCTCCCTAGATAGGGCCTTTTCATCAGTTGCAGGGTTTGGTGGCCCGAAATTGACTTCAGACCTGTCCAGTCCCTTCTATGTACCAAACGCACCCATAAGATTTCGATGTTAAATATAAACTAAATTTTATTGGCTTCCTGCAGAGCGTACCGGGCTTTATACATTTTGAACTGGGTCTACCGTTACTTCACTGAGCCACATTTTGTCCACTGGATCAGTATATGTCTTTCTCTTTCTCTCTCTCTCTCTTTCTCTCTCTATCTTTATTTCTCTCTCACTCACACACACAGAAATTATTTCGGCATGCATGTAAAAAGCTAGTGTTTTTATTCATTTTTTAATTCACGAGACACAAGGACTCTCTGAATGCTTCTTCTGGTGTTGCAGCTTGGATAGCAGGTGTAGTCCAGACGCTGCTTTATGCTGATTTCTTCTATTACTACTTCGAAAGGTAAATTTTACATGTATCTTTCAAGAAAATGAAAACATTCACTACACAACGTTCAGCGGCAAACACCATATCTGCATGTCATAAAACACATGTTACAACTATTTCATACACAGCGTTAAGTGATTACTATTGATGATTCACTGATGGTAAGCCATTTTGGCCATCTTTGGCAAACTAGCTAATAAATTAGCTGTTGGCTAATAAGCTAGCATTGTGCACTTCGAGTGGCTGTGCAATAATAAGCTAGCTGTTAGCTGACAAAAACTGTTGGCTAATAAGCTAGCTTTGTGCACATATATAAGACTATAATAAGTTGGTTGTTACTTGTTAGCCGATAAACTAGTCATATTTGGTAAAAACTAGTTGATAATGTAAAATGACCTAAAAAAGACATGTTGAGAAGTTAATTGAAAAAAATAAAATAAAGGGCATAATTGGAAAAAGTGGAAAACCCCTTGGAGCTTATTGAAACGATATTGAAATGGCGTTTCAAATAGCTAGCTTATGGCTAACTGAACAGGGCTTTTTCAATAAGGTCAACTTATGATTGCAAAACATGGGCTTACTTCTTTCTTTTTTTGGTTTGTGATGAATGCAGCTGGAAGAACAATGTAAGGCTCCAATTACCTGCTTAAGCTTGTCCTTTTTTAAGACGATGATGCTAGCGAGAGTTGTAAGAATCATAACCTGATCCTCATAGGGTTGAACGACGATTTTGATTCTTTTAATTTTGTTTTGAAAGCCCATGTGGTTCTTATCAACTCCCAAAAATGAGTCAGTGACAACTCCAAACAGGACATTATATGTATTAGCGGTCTCTGCTTGAGATTTACTGGGTTTGTTTGGTTTAGGATCATACAATATTCATTTTCATATAGAATGCAAGTGCAGATCCTTTCTAATTGATATCAGTTTTGGCTTGTAGAATCTTTGGTTTCGTTCGTTAAATGCAAGAAATTGGTTGTTTGTGGTTGTTGTCAACAAAATGACTTGAAACAGTAGTTTCAAGTCGAAATTGGTTTGAGACAAGATAAACATGAGCACAGAGTAGGGGTTATTTATCGTAGGTTAGTTGCATTCAGTAAGGGGTCGCTTACTAAATGCTTAAGGGTAAGCGCTTACTAGTCAAATTTAACGCTATCACTTACTTATTGGGTAAGATTTTAGTCCGCCAAATCGGTTTCGTATGCAACAATTCACCCGGTAAGTGCTTACTAGTCAAATTTAACGTTATCACTTACTTAGCGGGTAAGATTTTAGTCCGCCAAATCGGTTTCGTATGCAACAATTCACCTGGTAAGCGCTAACCGTGGTAAGAGTCGTCACCATCACTTACCGGGGTAAGACTCGCGGTCCTTTTATTCGCTTACCGGATAAGATTTTTGGTCCTTGCCATATCAATCCGGTAGGTAATGTGAACTAAACCAGACTATATTCAAATTTAAAAACCAAAAAGCCAAATTCTAGATTCTCAGTTTGTAACACAAGGTTAGGTTCGTAATTTTGCATTGAGAACGGTTAGGGATGTTCTACCAACTCGGGTAAACCTCCAACGGTCTGGAATGACAATCCTATGTTGCTGCGTTTTATGTGAAACAAACCCGGAAAACACTTGGCATATCTTTGTGGATTGTCGTTCACAAAAGAGGTTTGGAGAACAAGCATCATGGGGGTTGTGCTGCAGTACTCCGAGATTTTTAAGGTGCGTTCTACGCTACAAGGACTATCGTTGGGCGCTGGTGAAGGAGTGTTAGAAACTTGCGCTCTTTGAAGCCACGTCGTGGGCAGTCGACTTAGGCTTGCAACGGGTAATCTTCGAGTTGAATGCCAAGCAGGTGGTCGATGCTATAAACTCCTCTGAAGACGACGACTCATAATTTGGTGATTCGGTGCCGCATGAGTCTTCTTTAAAATGACTTTTACTCCGTCAAGTTTATTAGGAGACAAGCGAACGAGGTTGCTCATGCTTTAGCAAAGGAACCTCGTTTCTTTTATTGTCCCATTACGTAAAATAGCAATGTACTATAATAAAACTTAATCCTAACCAGAAAGACCAACAAATATCAAAATGTGGAGACTTATTTTAAAACGGAGAAAATATATGAATTCGATTGTGTTTTGGCTTTATCGAGTGCTGCTTTGTTTTGGATCGTTTTTGTGTCTTTCCAAAACTTTGGGTGGTCTCTTGCATGTAACCTTTTTATTCTTCTTTAAAAAAAATTAATTTAATAATTGTATTAGTGGTCAAAGAATCGTGTGAGAAGTTGAGGTTAACGTGAGAAGTGGATATGAACCGTTGATCTATTTTAATCAAATGTCCTCCAATGAATTGTGACTTAGAGAAAAGAATTGATCTGGTGTATCTTGATGCATCTCATCTTAATTAACGTCAATTTCTCATCTAATCACTTCTTGCACATTAACCTCAAGTTCTCACCAGAAACTAGGGGTGCTCAAATTTCCAACCAACTCGGTCAACCCAACCCGAAAACCCCCCAAAAAACTCAAACCGAGGTAACCCGACTCATAGTTGATACAAAATTACGCCAAACCGCATCTATTGGGTTAGAAACGGGTTAGAGTAACTTGAACCCACCCCGATGAACCCAATGCGTGACTATGGATTTAATATAATTGTTAAATTATTGATTAATATATATATATATATATATATATACACACACGGTAGACATCGGGCCACCCATAATTAGTTATATTCAAAGTTATATATACATATATATTACAATTTCAACCGTAGTTTTATTTTCTTATTCACATAAGCCTTTAATTTTTTTGTTAGCCTTTTTGGTATGTCACTTTTATTTTACTTCGTTCAAACACCAATGCGTAGGTAAATTTTAAAATAACATAGGAAAGTTTCAATTCGACCAACCCAACCTAACTCAATCCTCACGATTTGGGTTGGATTGGGTTAAGCTGTAGTTTTGATTTAATCGGATTGAAAATTTTGGGTTGAAAATTTTCAACTCGACCAACCCAACCAATGAACAGACTTACCAGAAACCAACCGTTATTAATTAGGTATAAAATAAAAATTATTAGTTGGGGAGCGATGGCTTGGGGAAGAAACAAAGGGAAAGGTTATCGGGTCGGGTCGGGTCGGGTCAATTTTGGCTTCAACATATAAACACACAAGCCCCGAATTAGTATTCTTGGCCTGACAACGGGTAAAAGAATCGAACACCAATATTCATAAAGTCCAAACCACCGTATATCCTAGACGCCTCCCTAGATCGCCGTAAAATCGAACCGGCCACCGCCATCATCGCCGGTGTAACAATGGCAGGAGTATCACTGAAGTGCGGAGACTGCGGAACTCTACTGAAATCCGTTGAAGAAGCACAAGAACACGCAGAGCTCACCAGTCATACCAATTTCGCTGAATCCACCGAAGCCGTTCTTAACCTAGTTTGCTCTACCTGTGGTAAACCATGCCGCACCAAAACCGTACGTTTTTATGCAATTGTGTTGTTTTGATCTCGTGAGATGATTGATACATATCATCGATCGGTGAAGATGTCATCTATCTTGTTTTTTTTGTATTAGGAGAGTGATCTGCACACCAAGAGGACTGGCCATACTGAATTTTCCGACAAGACTTCGGAGACGGCGAAGCCAATTACGTTGGAGGTTCCCAAGAATCAGAGTAGCGATGATGTGGATATGGCTGATGCTAGTACTACCGGCGAACCAGAGGGTATCAATTTTATTGCTTTTGAGTCAATTCCGCTCAAGATTTTTTGGAAATACGAACTAGTTGATTACAAAAAAACTTAGATCTTGTTCTGGAGTGTGGTAGTTCTATCATAGGTTGATAAGTGTGCATATGTTTTAATTTGGATCGAAGTAACCTCTTGTAATCAACTAGTTATATTCTTTATATGATGTTTTTGTCTTTCTGGGTTTCAGCATTCATGAGTGTCCAATCTGATATCTAGTTTTGTCACATGTTTCTTTGTTAGAAATGGTTGTTCCTGATGTTGACTTAAAACTACTAGAGGAGCTTGAGTCAATGGGTTTTTCAAAGGCAAGGGCAACCCGGGCACTTCATTTTTCTGGTGAGTGTGCTGAACAACTATAATCTATTCATGTTCTTAACCTGCGAAAATCAAATCAAGTTGCTATATGTAATCGAATTAGAATTTTTGCTTTTTGCTGGTTGTGTCTTCTTAATATTTGTTATTTGTCCCTTCTTTTTCATCTAGTCAGGGAATCCCAGATGACAAGATGTTGTGTTATATACTTATATTTATTTAAACTACTCAACTTAATATATTCATTCAACATTTTTGTTTCTAGGGAACTCGAATCTTGAGGCTGCTGCAAATTGGATTGTCGAACACGAGGATGATGCTGACATAGATCAGCTGCCTATGGTACTCTATTTCCTGTACCTCAGTCACCTGCGTCTAAAAAGTTTTTCTAGTAACATGCTTATTCCAAGAAATTAATTTATCAATATTTTATTACATTCTTATTCATCAATGCTTTTGTCTTTTAGAGTATCAACTGGGACTTGAAAGGGGATACTGTTTTATGGTGATCTTATGGGATGGATGATTGATGATGTCATGTGATAAATAGATATATGTCCATGTCTTGTGTATTGATCGTTGTCTATGTCAACTATCTTGATAGGAATGCTGTCATGTGGTATATTATAAAATCATATGAATCTTGTTAATCCATTATTTGTAAAAGAAATCTTCCAAAACCATTTCTTCGCTTATGTGCAAAATAAGATCACTTCTCTTACCAAGTTTAATGTTGCTGTTTCTAGGTGTCCGCCAAGAGTAAATCAGAGCCTCCTAAGCCTTCTCTTACTCCTGAGGAAAAGAAAGCAAAAGCACAAGAGCTGAAGTATAATTTTTTTTAAATCTGCTTGCTTTATCAGTTGATACAATTTTAAAGCTAGTAGTAACCAAGAATATGAGCACAATCTTTGAGATCTTTTATCAGTATTAGCTTGTAAACAGGAATAGGACACTCAGGGGCCGTTTACCCAACACTGACCCGGTAAGCGCTTACCGGTAATAGTCAACACTTTCATTTAACTTACTGAGTAAGATTTTAGTCCATTAAAACGACATCGTATGCAACATTTTTATCCGATAAGCGCTTAGCGGGTAAGAGTCATCACTCTCACTTACTGGGTAAGACTCTTGGTCCTTGTCATCCCTCTTACCGGGTATGATTCTCAATCCTTGTCATGTGCGTCTGATAAGGTAAAGTGAGCCAGTAAGCACTTACGGGGTAAGCGTTTAGTAAACGGCTTTTATTGAATATTTATTGGTTTGGAATTTGGTTGGACCACTCCTCTTTGAGGGGATCCACCTCTACCTTTTTACTTCTCTAATTATCTCATAACTTGGTATTTGTTATATTTAAGGGAGCGAGCTCGCAAAAAGAAAGAAGAGGAAGAAAGGAGAATGGAAAGAGAGAGAGAGAAGGTAATCATTTTTTTTGGATAAATAATCCCCAAATATTATCTATATTTTATAAAATGGATAAATAGCTAATTGTTGTCTAGTGTTAAATTATACTTCTTGTATTAAAATGATCTTCAGTTGGAGAAAGTTATCATCATATCATCTAAATGTAATGTAGTCTTCCCTTTCAACAAAGTATGATATAATATTGCCTCAAATCTGGTTCAATTTAGTTTTTCTTCATCATATTAGTCGTTTATAATATTTTAACATAAAGCTAACTTATTTAGGAGCGAATTCGAATTGGTAAGGAGCTACTTGAAGCAAAGCGTATAGAGGAAGATAATGAAAGAAAACGGTAACATCATTTTTTCTTCTTTCTCCATAAGTGATTTTGTTTATATTTCTAACAGGAAACTTTTTGTCGTATTGTTACAGTATTATAGCCTTGCGAAAAGCAGAAAAAGAGGAGGAGAGAAGAGCTAGAGAAAAGATCAGACAGAAGTTGGAAGAGGATAAGGTCCTGAAAGTGCTTGCTCACTAGTCACTCATCAATACTATATGCCAAATATTATAATAGCAAAATACTGATTGTGAAATAGTAATAGATAGGCTCTAAAATAATCTAGTTTAAAAGGACCAGCTGTGCTGAAATATCAAATTTCCAAAACTAATGATACTGGTTTTGGTGCAGATTTCAATTGCTCAACATCATTAATCATAATAATAATAACAATAATAATAATTATTATTATTATTATTCTTGTAGCTAATTTTATATATGTTGTACAGGCTGAAAGGAGGAGGAAGCTTGGATTGCCTGCAGAAGATCCCACTGCACCAAAGCCTCCTGCACCTGTAGTGGAGGAAAAGAAGGTATTGCCGTCTACAATCCCATTTGGAAATTTGTTTTCGTTATTTATGGATTTACATTTAAAGAAGGTATTTCTTTTTCAAACCCAACTTGAAAGTTGTTTTGTTATGAATTTTCACATTTTGCGTAGGTCACTTTTACAAGGATCGCATAGTTTGAGTAGCTTGTTCTCTAGGAATATTCGCAAATCAGAATCTGTGTTAATTTAAGAATCTTCTTTGTCTTTGCTACAGAGCTCATTGCCCATCAGGCCTGCTACAAAATCAGAGCAAATGAGAGAGTGTTTACGATCTCTCAAGCAGAGCAATAAGGTAAAATTCATGGGTTTGATTGTGGTGGAATTGTACTTTATTTTGTGTGTACGAGCCATTAAAAAAGAGAGATTAGGGTAAAATGCATAAAAGATGCAACAAACTTTGTCTTAGTTCTTATTTAGTGTTGTAACAGAGAATATTTTTTTCTCGATAAATGTAACAAGGTTTTTGAATTTTCTATTTAATGTAGCAAAGCTTCAAACTTTTCTATTTTTATTTATCCATTTTGACCGATAACCTGCTGATCTTGTAACGTTTGGTGACATGGATGTTAGTTCATCACCGACTTCGTCGTAGCCCTTTCCTAAATGGGTATCCACGTCATCAAATGTTACAAGATGAGCAGGTTATTGGTAAAAATGGGTACAAAGTAGAATTTTTTTAACTCACATCAGTTGAGAAAAAAAAAATCATTTGTTACACCAAGTAGGAACTAAACCAAACTTTAATGCATTTTGCTCTAACGTAGCATATTTTGTTAGAATTGCAGCCATTGAGGCTACTCTG
This sequence comes from Saussurea involucrata, assembly GCA_033807775.1. Classification (NCBI taxonomy): domain Eukaryota; kingdom Viridiplantae; phylum Streptophyta; class Magnoliopsida; order Asterales; family Asteraceae; genus Saussurea; species Saussurea involucrata. The sequence goes on from CM066325.1 coordinate 19,454,954, forward strand.
AACCTAACTGTTTGCTATGGACTTAGGAGGATGAGGCAAAAGTAAAGACAGCATTTAACACTCTTCTGACTTACGTCAAGAATGCTGCAACTAAGCCTGAGGAGGAGAAATTCCGGAAGATCAGACTTAGTAATGCTGCCTTTCAGGTGAGATCTTGCAAATTTGAATCTATCACATCTCAGATGCTAAACCTTATACCAACTTATAACACCTTACTCTTCAGACTAAAATTTCCAGCAAAAAGTTGGCACGACTCATTCGTAAAATCATGTTTTGCCATTTTTATGACCTGTATGCATTTGTATATAACGATTTCCCAAAAGATTATGTATTGAAAAGCCACATATATGGGCAGATCTAAGTTTATACGACTAATTACAAAGACGATAATACAATTTCTACCAAAATACTTTTTGCACGGCGTAGGGGCTGTTTGGTTGGTTTTTCATCGAGTCATATATCGATAAAGCTATTTGTGTGGATTAATTTGGATGTATAGATTGGAAGGTTTTTGTTTGAAAGGGTTCTTTTATAGATGGAAATAGCGTATTTTTTTATTTGGAGGGGCAGGTTTGGAAAAATCTTGGCTTTCTGCATGAAGCTCCCCCTAGAAGCTTACTGAATAAACCAATTTCTATAACAAAAAATCACGTATAGCCGATCAAATAAGCTGCGAGCCCCATTAAGGTCATTAAGCAGCTAACAAACAGGCTCTTAGTTTAGCATTTGACTTTTCTCTCAAACCAAAACAAAACTCAAAAGTTACATTTTTTTGGGTAACTTCTGAGTTCTGATTTATTTTCTTATCATAATACTGTTTAGCATCACTATGTTGTAACTTGAGTTGTGGTCCCATAGTTTTATACTTTACTTGGCATTTCTAACATGTTCATTAAATCATGTATCGAGTCAAACATTTCAATTTTTTTTAACGGATATAGTATTAGTCTATATGGTTTACTTCCATTATGGTCCCCATCCCGATTTTCTTTTTTCATAATTGGGACCCTAAACCCTATCACCATATAAAACACATAATGACCGATATTAAACAAATACATTCTTGATGTACCGTAGAGTGTAATGCTGAAGAAATGTTAGTTTTGCTGTTTAACAGGATAGAGTTGGGAAATTGGAAGGTGGCATAAAGTTTCTTGAGCTATGTGGATTTGAAAAGGTTGAAGGGGATGAATTCTTGTTTCTGGCTAGGGATAAGATCGACCGAGCCGTATTGAATTCAGCTGGAAGTGAGCTGAACAGTGCCATTAATAATCCTTTCTTTGGGGTTCTTTGATCCCCTAATCGAATACAAACTGGTTAGTTTTGTCCCTTCGACTTCACATTCGAATGTAAAACCATCTTTTTTATTTAGCACTGTTTCGTTCTTCTTGTTATGAGTAAAGTTTTAAGTTCTTCGGACTAACTATTAATCTTTGGATTGATGAAAAGATTGAGATTTTATACCATGTCGTGAGGCTCACTTTTATACACGTACAATACGTTGAGCAGAGGTTCAAGTTAAGACATGGTCAAAATAAGAAAACACGAGGACTGCTAATTCACACACGACTTTCCACTGAAACACATGTGATTACGAACTTGGTCAACGCAAGGTTGTGTGAATCACATGTGCATGTTAGGTTGTTTTCTTGTTTGGTCATTGTTCTTATTTGAACCCTACCATATTATGCATACCCACACAAAAGATTGTGGGTTTGGTTAGGAATGAGAATGAAAATTTAAAATGGAATGCCGGATAACGGGATCAAGAATGACCATTGCATTGATATTGTTTGGTTAAACTAATATAATTAATAAAAAATGTTTTATATAATTTTTTTAATATAATATGTTTCGTCCAACTTGAAAATACAAAAGATGTCACATTCAACATCGATAGATGGAGTGACTATTGGGAAAAGAGTAGCAGAAATAAAATTTCCATTTCCCCGAGTTTAGAGAATTTTTTAAAAATGATTATTTGAGAAAGATCAATGACTTTATTTTCGACCAATGAGAATTCTTGAAATTTTATGAATTGTATTGAATATTTTAATAATAACAATAACATTGTATCTTCAAAATTGAGAAGCTATTGGCGATAAACTTAAATCTTTTTTAAAGATTTTGACTTATGATTCTACACTTTGAAGAATCTATTGAAGATGCTCTTAAAGAAGCCACGACGCCCCTTTGGTTACGTATAGATAGTAATAAATTGTAGAATCGTGTTCGTGTACAAACTTTCTTCTTTCATAAAAACCGTGGACCCCATTGATCGCCCTTGGATGAGATCGCCTCTAGTGGCATTTTTGTAATAATCTATAAATTCGATGACATTGTTGTAGGAGGATACATTATACAGAGCTTAACCCCTCCCATAAAACTTAACATGTCTTAACTTAACCATGTTAAGATGAAAATATTCAACCTTAATATACGTTAAACACACCATAACAATTCTGAACATTCATGAAAATATGTTGGCATACTATCATAATCTTAACATACCTTAACTCATAGTAACACGAATAACCATAAAAACCTTAGCACGTGTTAATGAACAACGTTGATACAGTAGCCGAATGACCAATTTGCCCCTCCATTTCTAACAATATGCATGCCGCCACACATACATGCCCCTCCACGATCGACGATCGTGGAGGTATTCCTACAATTTTTATGTCTTCTGGAATTCTTACCTTAACCCATAAATGGTGTAAACTTAAACGAATTTAGATTTTTGGTCTTGTTAGCAGCCGAATGAGCTTAATGAGACTCATATCTTATTTGGTCAACTATACGACTGTTTTGTAGTTTCTTAATAATATAGAACGTGGTTTATTCAGTAAACTTTTAGGAGGAGCTTTATGCAGAAAGCCAAAAGTTTTCCAAACCTCTCCCTTAAATTAGAAAATAAGAATTTGTTTTTCCATTTTATTGTTAATTCATGGTGGCAACTTTTATCCATGCAAAACTTAAACTCTAAAATAGGGATGAGATCAGAACTCAGACCAATACCGAATCAGAACCAAACCGGTTGGTACCGATTTTTTTTGGGACTAAAAAGTAGGACCGAAAACCGAACCGTATGTACCGGTTCGATTTCGGTCACAGGACGGGAAAATCGGTACTAGGACCACTTAAAATCGAAAATATGAAAATGTATCAAATGAATATCAAAACCAATCGCAAACCAAAATATTTTTATAATGTTTCAAATGTGTATCAAAACCAATCACAAACAATCAAAAGTTCAAAACCAATCACAAACAATCAAAAGTTTAATAATCAAAGGTTCAAAACCAATCAAAAGTTCAACAATTTTCGGTATTTTTTTTGGCTTTTTCTTTTCCATTTAGTTCGTTTAGAAGATGATATATCTTAATTAGAGAAAGATAAGGTTAGTTATTTAAGAGATGCAATGCATACTTAAGAAATTTAAAAAAACATTGTCTATTAATATTCCGGTTCGGTTTCGGGAGTTTTCAGGAAAATCCCGGTACCGAATCCCGAATCCCGATTTTGTCGAATACTTGGAACCAAAAACCGGACCGATTACATTGTATCGGTTCGGGTTTGGTACGGTACCGATTCGGTTCAAGAAAATGATACTTGAGGCTCATCTAGAGATGGTGATTTGCCCCGACCCGGTGGGGAACCCGGTCCACCCGACTCGGACGGGGCCGGGAAATCCCTGCAAAAGTCGGGGATACCCGGTAGACTCAAACCGGGGCCGGATGACGTACCCTCCGACCCGCCCGGTACCCTATATATATAATTTATAATTTTGTATATTTTATAAAATATCCTAAATCTAATTAGAATTTAGGTCTTAGTTTCCTGTTTTGGGTTTTTTGTTCGTAAATCTTACTATGGGTATCTTCATGTTTTGGTTCTTACTTTGGTACTTCATATTGATTCCAAATTTCCAGTTTTGGTTCTTGGTTCTTAGCTTACTGTGTCAATTTGGGTTTTGAATTTGATACACTTGGTCATTGTTATTACCAAGTATAAGTGTATAATTGTTGATTACATTGTCAAAAAAAATTAAAAAACCCGGGCCTTGACCGTACAAACGGGGTACGAGGAGCGTGGGGAGGGGGGGACCGGGCATTGACACAAAAATGAGCAGGGCCTGTTACTCGATCCCCATATCCACCGGGGACCGGGACCGGAACCATGGCCATGTATTCTAAACCATGGCCGGGGGCGGGTAGGGGAAACCCGCCCCAAACCCGTCCCGTTACCACCCTAGGGCTCATCCCTACTCTAAAATATATTAATGTTTTACTTAATTTGGGCTAAAGAAACAGTGTCACGTGACTGATGTAACCAAAGTTCAGCAATCATGGTGTCGATCAGGAATTTGGCACGTGACCTGCTTCCACGAGGACACGGAGTCACACCTGTCACAAAATCGGAAGAAGAAGCCATACACACACACGAAACACCTTTAACTGTGTGTATCGAAACTCTAGCGAACAGCACGAACAAGATCGAAGAAGATGGTGAATAAACGAATTCCTGATTGGCTCAACAATTCCATGTGGTCTTCTTCGACCACCAGCCCTCCTCCACCGCCTAAATCTCAATCAGAATATCAATCGTCGCCGCCTCAATCTCCGTCGCACGACGATCGCATCGGTACTTACACTTCCAAACCTTCCTCCGTTACTTCTTCGGATTCTTCTGTCAATGAACGGCGTGAATCGTTGCCGTCGCCTAGCTCAATGAGACCCGAATCCCCTTCTAAACCCGGTCCGGCTCCGAGGACGGAAGTTAGGGATCCGTTGACTAGTAGCGGCAGTAGTGATAATGACGTTAGTTCTCCTGTTGAAGACGTTTCTCGCCAGGCACAGCTATTACAAGAGGTTAGAAATTGTTTACGAACAAAATCAGAGTAGTTTTATGCTTTGATTTCTGGAAAACGTAAGCTTTATATGTTTATTTGAGGCAAATACGATTATTTAGGGTTGAATTTTGTTTTATTCTTGTTGAAATTTAAGATGTAACAGATATTAGTCGTGTGGATATAGTAATTTTAACGTCATAGTATTGAAATTGAGAACAAATAAGATAAATCAGTAGTGATAACTGACTCATTTGTTGCTTGAGGTGTTAATTCAATTTATCTGCTTACTTCTGTGTAATGTAGCTTTCAAAGAAGATTATAAATTTGGGAGAGCTGCAAAGACTTGCTTCACAGGGTATTCCGGATGGTGCTGGTATTCGTTCTACTGTGTGGAAGGTTTGAGATGATATATGTTTTTGCTATGCATATAAAATGAAGTTTAATTGTCAATTTAGTGCAGATATCTGTTATAAAGATGATATTGTAAAAGGAGAAAGTTGGATCTCATGAAAGTGATTTGTGACGCCATCCCGTATAGCTTCTTACGGCTGGCGGAATCACCAATGTGTTCGGGATAACATGACTTTTTATTGTTGATGTTAAGGCATCACAAAGTCATTTTCTTTACAAGTTCAGTGGAATGGGAGGATTAATTTTTAACCTATTGATGCTTTCAGCTGTTGTTAGCATATCTTCCGATTGATAAGGGCCTTTGGTCATCAGAATTGGCTAAGAAGAGGTCTCAGTACAAGCTTTTTAAAGAGGATCTTTTGAAGAATCCAGTAAGTTTTAGTTAAATAGCACTTATTGTAGAACTTTTAGGCCGTAGATAAAACACCTACTGATTGCTTGATGTATTTTGTGAAGAAAAGCTGAATTTGAGCAATCGTTTGGCAGTTATCTGCTTACTATATCATGTTTTAGTGACTTCTTCACATGTTGAAGTTGTGACTTCACTCATTTGCAACAACCATGAGTTTCATTTCATACATGCATGATGAGAAAATTATAAAGAAGATGCAAATACAAACAAAATTAAATATAATGATGGTTCTAAAACTGTTCCATATTCCCCCATAGGAATCAAACCTACAACTAAGCCCTAAGGTGTGCGTTTATACCACTAGGGCTAAACCCCCTTTTTTACAGGCTTTGATAAATACTTTAGCTGCTTTGAGGTCTAGAAGCAACTTATCATTAGCCTTGGCCTTGAGTTGAATTTAGAGAACCTCTATATCTTGTTTGGGGTTGGGGTTGGATTTGTTCGGTCAATCGGTCATCGTGTTCCAACTAACCTAATGATTAGAACAGTCAACTCATTTGGGTGGTTGAGTAACTTATCATTAGTTAGGGTGCGTTTGGTATGCAGACAAGATAGAACAGGATGAGACAAGACAAGATAGAACAGGATGAGACAGGACAAGATAGAACAGGACAGGACAACTGTTCAACGTTTGGTAAGACAGAACTGGACATAACAGATAATATGACCAATTTACCCCTAATAAGTTTTTTATACATTTTGATTAATTATGTAATTTATTAAATTATAATGAAATAAATATTTTTTTTATCAAAAACTATATTATTTAGAAAGATTTCTTCAAGCTGTTTAAAGTGACACCAAAATAAAAAGATCGTATAGTTTCCAATTATTATTTTCTAACCTTTTCTATATTTTTTACTATTAATATTTAATAATTTACATAAATTAATCAAAACATAGAAACTATATAAAACTAATATTTTGAGGACAGTAAAGTGAAAGTTTAAAGAGCATAAATTACAATTAATAAAATTTAAAGAATGAATAAAATAAAAAAAGAAGGCGTATTTGATGTTTTAGAAAAGAATTATATTTTATTTTGAGGTTATATTGGTAAAACATAAGTTTGTTCCACCTTGTTCCATGGGGTGGGGGTGGAATAGGCCTGGTTCACTTTGTTCCACCATGTTCCTGTCTGTTCCACATAAATGTCCTGCCAAACGTGGGACAGTGATCCCTGTTCTGTCTTGTCCTGTGTACCAAACACGCCCTTAACGAATGGTATCCCATTCAAAATTTCCGTCTCTTAGATTTTCACATTATGTTCTTTTTTTCGTCGTTCACCACATAAAAGTAAAGTCTTTTGCATATTCTTAGTTTCAATTCGACTAGAGCAACAAATACATACCAAACCAAATAAAGGGACTAGTCATAAAAGCTGTATGTGCTTTTCAAAGTTGTATTTATTTGCTCCAAATTTGGGATTCTGAATGTCTCTGTGGCTAGTCAGTCACAAGTCACAAGGAAATTGGAAGAGTCTACATCTTCTCAAAATGGTGAACAGACAAGGGATGGCAAGGGTTTACTCTCAAGGTCAGAGATACCTGAGGGGGAGCATCCTCTGAGTCTAGGGAAAACAAGCATCTGGAATCAATTCTTTCAGGTATAATCTTCAACAACATATGTATGGAATGATTTTTGTTTTCAATTCTTATCGTAAATCCTCTACAGATCTTGTATACCAATGATTGCACCTTCCTAAAATTAAAAGAACTTGATTTATGCTGTTCTGATATAAGGTTCATTCTTTGATGGTATGAAAATGATAAAAAGGACCTAATTGTATTTGCATACTGATGACATGTGAATTTTTACGGCTAATTGTAGGACACTGAGATCATTGAACAGATAGACCGTGATGTGAAGCGCACACATCCGGACATGCATTTTTTCTCTGGTGACTCTGCTTCCGCAAAAGCTAACCAGGTAACTGAGGGGCTGTTTACCTAATCACTTACCCGGGTAAGTGCTTACCGGTAAAATTCAACACTATCGCTTACTTCCCGAGTAAAAATTTTAGTCCACCAAAATGGCATCGTATGCAACAATTTAGCCGGTAAGCGCTAACCGTGGAAAGAGTCGTCGCACTCACTTACCGGGTAAGATTCTCGATCCTTGCTTCCGCTCCTCCCTGGTAAGATTCTTGGTGCTTGCCATATTCATTCGGTAAGTTAATGTGACTTGGTAACAACTTACCCGGGTAAGTGTTTTGTAAACGGCCCCTGACTATACTCTTGATCCGCCTAATGTTTATACTTTCTCTCATTTATCTTATGGACATGTGAAATGATGAAATCCTGAGTTATATACGTGAGTTAAATAGTCTCATACTTTCAGGATGCTTTAAAAAATATACTGATTGTATACGCGAAGCTGAACCCGGGTATAAGATACGTGCAAGGGATGAATGAAATTTTGGCTCCCTTGTTCTATGTGTTCAAGAATGACCCCAACGAGGACTTTGTGGTAAGTGAATATGTAATTTGCGATTGTCAAATTTGAATTTCTTATGTTTATATGCAACATTATTTTTTTACCATAATTATTAAGGAGAAATAGGTATGCACCGGAAGGAGAAAATACTCTCTTTTGATGGCTTTTGACTAATTAAGCAACCAAAAGGTGTGTTCCAATATGTGAAGTTGAATGTTTTTTGGGGGGACAAACTTTGAAGGAAACTTAGGGTCTGTTTGGAAAGAGCTTAAGGAGCTTAATAAGGCCAATATCTTATTCGCTAAGCCATGTGAACCTGTTTGGAAATGGCTGTAAGATATAGATGACAGCTTACCGAAAAAGTTATTTGAAGGAACATTTATACATACAGACAAGATATTTCCCATCCTACCCTTGTGAAACTCACGTTCCTCCCTCAAGCCCACCCCCTCAGTAAAAAGACCCAAATCGTCCTCCTCCTTATTGTCACCGCCCACAGCCTCCTTCTCTATCCTCCACGACATCGGCTGCTTATCTCCTTCTCCTTACTGTTGCCGCCCTTACCTCCTCTTCTTTTATTCTGAAACTTTGAAAAAAACTTGAAATCTAGGGTTCTTGAGCCCATATCGGTATGAAAAACAAAAGGATGGTTCTGAAAAAACTAAAAGACAAACGAAATATAAGGTTTAAAAATCTAGGGTTCTAAAAAAATAATAAGATGAATGTGGGTTTTGTAAAATCTAACTTGAATCAAGTTCGTCGTTCCAATGTGAATGGACGAATGGAGGTGCAATGTTTGGTGGATTGGAGGTGTAATGTTTGGTGAAATGAAGGTTCTTCGTCTTCTGCAAATTTTAATTAATTGGTGCCTTGGTGGGATGGAGTTGCAAGGCCTGTGGTAAACATTGGAGGGTCAACATTGATGGTGATTTTTTCCACATTGATTCTTTTTGGGTTTTTTTAGCTGCAATAGAGTTTGGAGATCAATAAAAGAAATTTTTAACTGCAATAGAGTTTGGAGATCAATAAGACAAGTTTTTTCCACATTGATTCTTTTTGGTTTTTTTTAACAAAATTTTTGGTAGTCCTTAGACATTCCAAAATTTGTTAAATAAATCATATAATTATAATCTTATTGAATTTATATAATTAAGTTTGATGAAGTTTTTTTATTTTAAAATTTGTTTAAATTGATAATATTTATTGTTAAGAATAAACCATTGGCACATTTACCAAACAATTATGTTAATTAGTGCTTAATACACAATGAGGGTAAAATAGTCATTTTTGATGTTCAGACCGTTTGTTCAACACAACAAACAAACAACAAGATATCAGAATCCAGACAGACATCTATATACATACAGGACTTAATGAAAAACCAACCAAACAGCCCCTTATTTCTGTATGAGACTGAGAGGGGCTGTTAATTTTTTTTACATTAAGCCCTGTATGAGTTAAGTAGTCTGTTTGGATACATCTGTCTTTTTGAGAGACCGGAGACCAATGGGTTTGAGGGAGGCAAAGAGAGGGTTAGACTATTTATGGGCGTTTCTGGTATTAATTTGTTTGGGGTGACTTAACGGGAACAAGTGAGGGGTCCTGGTTTATTCTATATAGCCATTTTAGCTTACTGACTTAACGATTAAGCCGTAAAGAAACACTCATGTATGGCTGAGCGAATAAGCCGCCCAGACTATTAAGCTCATTAAGCTGTAAGTAAACAGCTAATGTCATTAGCAAAGAAACAGTAGTTTAAGTAGTTTGACCCTATAAATTGAAGTTCAGTCCATGTAAGATTAGAATTGGACAAAGGAAACAAAAAATACCATGGAAAAGAACAAGGCAACCGTACCAGATATTGTTTGCTTTATCCACACCTGGACTCATGGTTTTAAAACGCGTTTGATATAAGGCAACCTTTGTTCTCTTCCCCAACCAATGTGGGATCTCACGCATCAAGAGCAAACAAACCAGGGTTCGGTGATCCTGTAGCTTTTCTGTTTTCAACTTTAAGGCTTATTTATGCAAACAATAGTAAGTGGTTGTTTGGTTGGTTTTTCATTAACAGGCTGTTTGGCAGTTGCTGAATGGTTTAGTGCAGAATGATTAAGTGGTCAAAATGATTAAGAGGCTGTTATGATATAGTGAAAAATGAAATATGGTTGTTTGGTAATTGTTTAGAATGAAATCAGGGTGCTGAATGGTTAAGGGAGGTCCAGGATGCTAAATCATTAAGAGGGTTTTAGAACCATTAAGAGGCAGACATTTTTCTTGCAAACAGGATTTACCTCTTAGCGATTCAGAGGTTGCCTCTTAATGGAACCATTAAGAGGTAAACAAACAGCCCCTAAGTCATGTATGAATAAAGTTGTCTGTGTGGATTAATCTGTCTGTATAGATTGCTTAAAGTTTTAGTTTGGAAGGGTTTTTTCATAGATTGAAGGGGCGTGTTTTTTAATTGGGAGGGACAAATTTAGAAAAACTTGACTTTCTGCATAAAGCTCTCCGCTAGAAGCTTACTGAATAAGCCACTTTCTATATCAATAAGCCATTACCAAACAGTCATGTATTGCTGATCGAATAAGTTGCGAGTCCCATTAAGCTCATTAAGCTGCTAACAAACATACCCTTGTCTTTGAGATTGCTGAACTAACATGTAACTATGTCTATGGAAATTAGACACTTATAATCGAGGATCTCTGTCTTAACTACTTATATAAGGATCGTCACATAATGAATGATGCCTTTCAAGCATGGATAACGAGTGCTTAAAAAATAGAAGCCACAATCACATCTCTTCTTTTCCTTTGGCTCTTGTCTTTTTACGAAACTCTTGTTTTCATGCCATCCACATTGACTTTTATTGTGGCTTCTTCTGATTGCATGCATCTTTTACTCATTTTGCTGTTTAGTTGGTATCTATTTTCTTATTTTAATCTCATATCAACTTCCATATGGTTATGGTTCCTAGCTTTTGGCTGACAAAAAATTTATGTCTACAATTTAACTTGTGCAGATGAATGCTGAAGCAGACACATTCTTTTGTTTTGTTGAGTTATTAAGTGGTTTTCGAGATAATTTCTGTAAGCAACTTGATAACAGTGTTGTTGGCATCCGTTCCACGATTTCGAAGATGTCACAACTATTGAAAGAACATGATGAAGAGCTATGGCGACATCTTGAGCTAACAACAAAAGTGAGAAAATCTTACACATACCCGTTATTTAATGCTTCGGGGACCATCTTAAGAGGGTTGGGTTCTGGTGAGAAGCGTGAGAAGTGATTATCAACCGTTGGATGAGAAATAGATGCACAGTAGGATGAAATGCACCGAGATGCACCGGATCAATTTCCTTCTAAAGCGCACAGTAGGATGAAATGCACTTCTCACGCTTCTCACGTTAACCTCAACTTTTCACACGATCCTTCGCCCATCTTAAGATTTGTATATTGTTGACATTTAAGCAAATGTTAGTTAGGATATCGTGACCAATCTATATCCATGCCTGATTGTTTGTACTTATGATGACAGGTGAATCCGCAGTTCTACGCTTTTAGGTGGATCACGCTCCTCTTGACACAAGAATTCAATTTCGCAGACATTCTTCATATTTGGGACACACTCTTAAGCGACCACGAAGGTCCTCAGGTGAGTCCTTGTTATGTAACTTTTGTTTTATCAAGCTGTATGAGGTAAGTAGGGGTGTGTTAATGTTCTCCATTCTCAAAAGCTATCAATCAAGAGACGAGAGAATAAGCCAGCAAGAATTATAGTGACTGGATTTGTTTGATCTTTGAATTCATCAATATTTGGAACCTTAGGAGCAAGTTCAAATGAGAACCGTAAATAATTTGAGAACTCAGGAATCATCTATTCATGATGGATGCCGTGATATATATATATATATATATATATATATATATATATATATATATATATATAGAGAGAGAGAGAGAGAGAGAGAGAGAGAGAGAGAGAGAGGCAGAAAAAAGCTCGGTTGAGAACCTGTTTTTCGTTGAGAACCTCAGAAACACCCACAGCACGCCATGGGTCCCTCTCGGGATGAATGTTTATCATGAATAATGATAAATATGTTACAACATTCATAACGAATAATATGCCCATATTCCTGATGAATGTGCCACGTGTTGCGTTGTGGGCGGTCCCCCCACCCCCTGCCCGGTTCCAAATCAGTTTTAGGTTCCTAACGGAATCTTCCGGTATATATAAATATATACTCCTGATGAAAATTATTCATGATGAATTAATTATTTGATTATTCAGGGTATTCATCATGAATAATCACATGAAATAGTTGGTTTTGAGGTGCTCAAAATATTTATGGTTCTTATTTAAACTTCCTCTGGGGCCTAAATACAGGTGTAGGACACTTTTGCCAATCATATATATATATATATGAGCTTTGATTATAGAATAATTTGTGGAATTTGGAAAAAAAATGTTGAAATTGCAGGAGACTTTGCTTCGGATATGCTGTGCGATGCTGATTCTGGTTAGGAGACGTTTGCTTGCAGGTGATTTCACAGCTAATCTTAAGTTACTACAAAGCTATCCATCCACAAATATCAGTCACTTGCTGTATGTGGCCAACAAGCTACGTTCGCATCCAACTCCTTAAACTTTTTATGTTTTCGTCCTGTCTTTTCCGGTAGATCATTTTTCCATATTTCATGTAAATTAGTGAGTCGGCTTACGTATTTTACTACTAGATCGATATATTTATTTAAGTTGGACAAGAGGAATTATGAATTTATTTGTATGAGGACAGACAAAATGTGTTTGATTTTTATAGTTCCTTCTACTTGTGGTATAAAATCTCTTGGGTTTTTGTTTTGCATGATGATATATGTTATTGATTGTTCAAATTATAATGCATGTTGTTTATGTCTAGTCTTGAAAACTCATAAGAGTATCTCCAGCTATGCTAAATTAGAAATTTTGGGGGTTTTAAATATTTTTCTGCTCCAATATATTGTATGCTCACATGGAAAAAAGAAGATAGAGAAGACAAAAATCTTCAAATTTGAAGAAATTTTTAACATCTACTAATTAAGAATAAAAAATAATAATATTATAATTTTCCAAATAGATTCTCTAAAACCTTCTTCAATCTGCAATCTAAACCTGTGGTGATGGCACTTTCTTGATTTTCTTTGGGTGTAGTAGTCGTCGGAAAGAAAATGATCATATGATCATCAGAAAGCTAGCTCAGGGCATCTTCAATGGGTCACACTATATTTTATACCAAATTTTAAAAATAGTGTAAATTTTAGTGTTAATAGTAAACCTTCTCCAATGGGTAACACTATTTTTTTTAAAGTAATGTGAAAAATAGTGTAAATGAATAGTGTTACACCAAATATAGTGTAATACTATTCATTACACTAAATTTAGTGTGGGAAATAGAGACTTCATTGGAGATGTGAATAGTGTTATTTACACTAAATTTAGCGTTTAGTGTAACATTTAGTGACCCTATTGAAGAGGTATTAGGAGAAAGTGGTTGGTTTGGTCTTTTGGAGGAAAAAATGATGGTGTAAATATTGGAAAAAAGCATTGCTGGAGTTGTCAGCATCGTTCTAGTCTCTTTCTCTAGTCAGATGAACAGTTGGATTAAGAGCATTCCAACCGCCTCCCCATTTTGGAGAATACGAGGATTTTAAGTTGTTTTTTTGCTCCGATAGCTTCTCTAAAACTATCTCCAAAATGGAGAAAGTAGGAGAGAGAACGAGTTATTCTCCAAATATGGAGTTAACTCCAAAAATGATTACTTAGTGAGATCACCAATAGAAATCTTTGAAAAATAATATTTAGAGAGAGAAATAATATTTTAATAGATAAATACAATATTTTAATATTATAATCATTGTTTTTTTTCCAAAATGAGGAATCTGTTGGAGATGAATGTAATTTTTTTAGGGATTTTGACTTTTGGTTCTTTATTTTGGAAAAATTACGGGGAAACTGTTGGAGATGCTCTAATAATCCGAGTCATATTTTGTTTTTCATATGGTAAACAACCATCTCTTATTCCTGAAAGAATCTCTTACCCAGTAAGAGAAATTGTATTGAATATTTCAAAAATTAATTAATATTGTAATATCTAAAATGCAGAAGCTGTTAGGCCATGAGTACCGCTACCCAATGAACCCAATGAACTCACTTGCCACCTCAGCGCCACATCAGCTTTTCTCTTTCCTACCCTCCTTACACAATCCTTACCCAAAAGTGGAGTACCACTACCCAATGAACTCACTTGCCACCTCATCTTTTTTAATTTTTTTATTTATACATTTAATTATTTAACAAAATAAAAATATTTATATATTTTTAATAAATAAAAATAAGATAAATAATAAAAATAAAAATTCATAACATTCATTAAAAATTTAAAAATTACAAAATAAATTTAAATGCAGCTACCCGACCTCTTTCTATCTTCCAGGCCCTCGGTTCTCTTCTTGACGATGAGGCGGTGCTACCATAAATTAATTTTACAGTCTCTCGAACCAACCCTACAAAAATTTCTCTTTGATGATGCAAGTACTCGTCGGTGTCTATGGATGATGATGATGCGGTCGATGAAGCGGGTTGTGGCGTTATTTCAAAAAAATTAAAAATAAAATAAAATAAAATAAATCAGCAACGGGTTGATCGGGTTGGGGAACCCGGTAGCCGAACCCGCTTGCTACCCGGGACCCCCCGTACCGCTGCCCACTTGAACCCTCTCGAACCCGAAGCCAACTCAGCCGAACCCGCACCCCCTTACCCGAGGGCGGTACGGGTAATCTTAGAGATTAGCATTTTTTTTTTAGATTTTGACTTTTTTTGATCCTCAACTTTGGAGAATCTGTTGGAGATGCTCTCTAAGACCTTCCGTATCGGTCTCGGGCTCGGGCTCCAGCGGGTTCCAATACGGGGGGGCTCGGGCTTTGGGGCGGGTTCCAGCCCCGGGTTCCCCAACCCGTTGTACCCGATGGCTTTGTTTGTTTTTTTAATTTTTTTTTTAAATTTTGTATTTAATTACTCCAACGGCTATGCAACGGATATATTTAATTTTTTTTATTTTTTAATTTTTTTTTCAATTTAATCACACTATATATATAATCCTAAAACCCATTTTATTTTTCACACAAAACAACTCTCTCATTCTCTCATTCTCTTCCATTCTCTTCCATTTTAAACAATATGAATTCGTCACAACCCGGTTCACCGACCGCATCATCATCATCCGTAGACACCGACGAGTTGTTGCATCTACAAAGGGAAATTTTTGTAGGCTTGGTTCGAGAGACTGCACAATTAATTTATGGTAGCACCGCCTCATCGTCAAGAAGAGAGAGGGCCGCGAACATAGAAAGAGGTCGAGTAGCTGCAAACAAGCGGCTTATGCGGGACTACTTTGGCAACAACCCGGTTTATACACCGGATATGTTTAGGCGGCGGTTCAGGATGAGGAGGCAGCTATTCGAACGAATAATTAAAGATTTACAAGGACAGTATTCATATTTTACACTTCGGTTGGACGCATGGTACAAAAAAGGTTTTTCTCCGATACAAAAGTGTACTTCCGCTATTCGGCAATTGGCGTATGTAGTAGCTGCTGACGCACTTGACGAGTACATCCGTATGGGAGAGAAAACGTCACGAGATTGTCTGCACAAATTCTGCACAGGTATTATTGAACTGTATGGTCAAAAATATTTACGCAAGCCTACTTTTATTGATATTCAAAAGTTGTACGCCGCGCATGAAGCTAAACACGGATTTCCCGGCATGCTCGGAAGCATAGACTGTACTCATTGGGCGTGGGCAAATTGTCTGGTAGCATAGCGAGGTCAATTCATGAGAGGTGATCATGAGCACCCGACAATCATGCTAGAAGCAATGGCCTCTCAAGATCTATGGATCTGGCACGCATACTTTGGTGTTGCCGGTTCCAACAACGACATCAATGTTCTCAATCAGTCGCCCATCTTCAACGATGTATATGATGGAAAAGCACCCGACTGCCCTTTTGAGGTGAATGAAGCCACCTACGAGCACGGGTATTATCTAGCGGATGGGATATATCCGGAATGGGCTACTTTCGTAAAATCATTTACGTGCCCACATAACCCTAAACGACAAAAGTTCAAGTCCGCGCAAGAAGCGGCACGTAAAGATGTTGAACGAGCTTTTTGCGTGCTTAAACAACGTTGTTGAATGCACTTCATAACCCGGCACGCGGATGGGAACCGACAAGATTGGGAAACATTATGTACGCTTGTGTCATATTACACAATATGATACTCGAAGACGAAGACCATGCTATTTGTGGTGGCGATGAAAACGACCTTTTCACGAATGATATCGAAACCCAAATCAGTAAGGAACAACGCGCGGCAAATGTTTGAGAAGTCAAAAACCGGGACACTCATAATAACCTTCGGTCGGATTTGGTCGAACATATTTGGCGTATCCAAGTTCCCAACAATGACGACGAGTAGATTATTTATTTTGTAATTTTTAAATTTATTTTGTAATTTTTATTTTTAATGAATGATATGAATTTTTATTTTTATTATTTATCTTATTTTTATTTATTAAAAAATATATAAATATTTTTATTTTGTTAAATAATTAAATGTATAAATAAAAGAATTAAAAAAATGAGGTGGCAAGAGGGTTTGAGGGTTCCGCTACGCCACTTTAGGGTAAGGAGAAAAGCTGATGTAGCGCTGAGGTGGCTTGAGGGTTCCAATACGGATGGCCTAAGCATAGTTCTAACTTCCAAGACCATGGCAAATGTGTTGTCGACTTTTTAATTCTCGGTTCTTTTTTGTCTTACTTTTTCTTTTAACTTTGTTATGAACTTGATATAGCATTTTCTTTAACTATAATAAAAAATAATGAAATAAAAAAAAACAGGTTTGTTTCGGTTTGGAAAATGTTCAGTTCTACACCATACAGCGGACGCTACATACATTCGTTTGTTTTAATTTGAAGTTACAAACACAAAACGATGATTTAAAAAGAAACTTGAATCAAGAACCAAATCAAAGCGACCATAACCACTTCTCGTGGTTGGTTCTTCAGTTTTACAAGTCTATATCGAGTTTTTTTGGACAAAAAGAGTAAAAGGTTGCGTTTGTTTTTTAAGAGGTCTGATGTCTGAAATCTTATTTCGATTAATAAGAGGTGGTGTTTTAAGAGGTTATAAGACATTATGTTACCTCTTCTAAAATCAGACTTATTTCACACTTAAGAGCCTCTGAAGTCTGGAAAAAAACAAACGCTGAACGTAAAAACGTCTGAACGATTCAGACTTCAGAGGTATTAAGAAGTTTTTTTAGAAAAACAAACAGCCCCTAAAACTACTATGTAAATTGTATCATATAATCTTGTTGACACTACTACAACATTGAAATGCTCCTTGTAATACGTATAAAACAACAACAAAATCTATATTTTCCTGTTGGAACCTGATGTTGCTCCTCTGCTTTCATTAATTCTTTATGTAATCATATTTTCCTGCTGGAACCTGATGTGCCATATAAAAACAATATATTTCTTTTTCATACATACTATACTATATATTTATATTATCTAAAGAAGCATAATCATTTACAAACCAATTTTCATGTGATACAACATGTAAACATGCAGTGTTTATACAAGTTACTTTTTTTTATCGATTGATGTAACCAAGTTTCAAATTTTCATATTGTGTACCCATTTTGACTGCTAACATACTGATCTTGTAACATTTGACGACGTAGATACCTGTTCATAAAATGTTTACGAATGAGTTAAAACGAAGTGGGACGACAAACTTGACATCCATGTCATCAAATGATACAAGATGAGTTGGTAAACCGGTCAAAACTAGTAAAAAGTAAGAAAATTTAAGACTTTATTACATTGAATGATAAAAAAAGGCAATCTGTTACACTTTATAGGGACTAAGGCAAACTCATTATATTTGGATACATTTTCCCCCATATGAAATTTAAAACAAAAGGACCAAAAAATATGTTGGATGTGTCAAGACTTGACCCGACCCGACACATTGATGTCAAGAATTTACCCGTCTAAACCCGCTAACCAACTCATCCGTCTTGCCACCCTATATATATTTTTATATATATATATATATATAGAGAGAGAGAGAGAGGGAGGGGGGAGGTTCAAGGGAAAACCTCAAAAAAACTGAGAAACACTCTGGTAAGTGTTCATCTGGAAAGTAGTAAGCATATGTACAAATAATTGGAGTTGTTTTTTGGTTTTTATGCATGTTCACGAGTGCATGTTACAAATTACCTGGATACACATGTGCATACCGTCCAGATGAACGGTTACCAGGGTGTTTCTCGGTTTTTCATTTTTCTGAGGTTTTTCCCTGAACCTGACGATATAATATAATATATATATATATATATATATATATATATAGAGAGAGAGAGAGAGAGAGAGGGTTCATACGAGAACAATAACCAAGTAAAAGAACAAGAAAACAATCGAATCACATATGATTTTACACTAAGATCACGTATAAAATCACATTTGATTCACACGACTTTTGGCCATGACATGAGGTCGCGGGCCCGGTGGCCCGCTCACCCTTGCTTTGACCGTGATCCATAATCATACGTAAAATCACATGTGATTTGGCTGTTTTATTCTTCTCTTATTTTGACTATGTTCTCGTTTGATCCTCCCCATATATATGCATGTGTGTGTATATATATACACACACAATATATAATACAAGATTTAAAAGAAACATACATACCTTAGATGCTTTAGTAGATGTTAGCTAAAACCCAATCCATAACAGCTTGCCATCATCATTTTGCTTGCAGTAAAGATTAGAATCATCATTTCAACTACTCTATACATCACCATTGGAGGTCACATTGGTCATTTCCCTCTCCAATTGCTCCTCTAACACTTCCATCATATTATCAGATGGGCATCTATCACCAGAATCCGACACAGCCAAAGCCCGACAAAAACACTCAGGCCAAGAATTCGTATAAAAAGACTCCGGCGGGACCCGCTTACGTGGCCCACCAAAGTTCGTTTTCATCATCACACGCCTAACGGCCGCTTCGAAACCAGCAGCATGTCCCTCTTCACGTTGAATGAAGATCGGAGCCAGACCTTTGCGGTCAGGTCGGATTGTGGTCCGAAAACCGTAGTAGAGCCGGTGGCCGAGAAGGTTATTGGCAAAGTTGCTTGGACCATCATACGTTGGCATGAAAATGTCTGATAGAAGACAGACCATGTAATCAACGGCTGAGCCCAATAAGCCCTGTGTGTTATCGGTTAACTCACTAGATGAGTCTACAGTGTTGTGGTTCTCGAGCAGTGGAAACATGGCTCGGAACGGCTTCATGAACCGCTCGCCACCAAATAATTCACCGGCTGCAAGGTATATTCGAGTGGAATTTTCGAATCCCATTGAGCGTAAGACGAGACCAACCTGCAAAAGCAGATGCAAAATGCAGAAATTTAACTACGAGTGTCACATTTCTATTTCAGTTTGACCGAAAATACGTGTCCACGCTTTCAAAAGTAAATGTTCACTTTCCAATTCTAGCCCTGATTATGAGATGGATAAATTCATTACTCACTCTATTATTAAGGATATAATTGTCATGTAGTTAATTCGAAAGTGTAATAATTACTTCAGAAGTAAGTGTCTACTTTCCAATTCTAGCCTCAGTTATGAGTTGGAGAAATTCATTACTCCCTCTATTATTAAGAACAAAATTGTCATTTACTTAATTAAAAAGTGTCATGATTACGTATATTTGAATCTGCCTGTCTAGGAAACATGTGTTTCTATCTCTTTGCCAAAACCAAACCAAACGAACCCTGTATATCCCACTCGTTTCTATCTCCTTGCCAAATCCTTACATTGGGTAATTGGGGTGCGGTTTTGACGGTATCACGAATTGTCGACCATTAAATAGGGGTATAGCATCGTTGATACGGGAGGGTAGTTTAGGTATTTCTTGAGAAAATCAAGAGATGGAAATTTACAAAATGGAAAATTTGGAATTAAGGCTAGAGAAAGGCTTCATATTATAAAATAAATCGAGTGCCCCAACGATGAACTTTCCAGGTTTTTTGTAGCAAACAAATCATCATTAATGCCAAAGGTTGCATTATACGTAATGTGTCTTCCACCCCAAAAAGTATAAAACTGTACATAGACCTGTCTTCCACCCTAAAAAGTATAGCAACTGTACGCAAACCTGACTTCTACCCCTAAAAGTAGAGCGGGTGTTTCAGTGAAAACCACTGACAATAGTCCGCTTTACATGTAATGTATAAATTATGAAACAATTTGTTTCTTCTATTAATTTATACGAACGCACCACGCATCCACAATTTTTCAAAATCGTTGAATATCGGTATCCATGCATCAACCACCGATATTGGAAAAGGATAAAATAAAAGGAAATTAGAGGTACCTCTTCGGGAGTAAGCGGACATTTTCCGATAGCCCTTCTTTCGCTATAAACAAGTTTCTTGTCAGCAAAGTTTTCCGTTCGGTATTTCCTCAATATCTTTTGTTCTTGAGGAGAAAATATATCGAAGCACCTGCAATAAAAACCAAACCATTTAGCACACAAACAACTTCCATTTATAGAATATATCGAAAAAAAGAGATGGTAAACTTGCCCAGCAAATGACAGCATATCCTTTTCGAAACGAAGATGTATTGACATGAATTGACCTTGTGAACGGAGTTTAGCAACTATCGAGTGGCTTAATTGCATGATATGTTGCTTAAATCGGAGGGCATGATAGTTGACTCGGCATCTTAATCGTTGGTATTCGGGATTATTAATCTCTTCTGCTAATCGATGAGAAAAGGGTGTGAGATAGATAGCACCATGCTCCTTCATTTTCTCTAAAGCAACGGTTGAATACCAACTGATAGGAGCATCTCTAGGCGGCCGAAGCTACGAGAAAAGAAACAAGATGAGGTTAAAGTAGGGGTGTTCACGGTTCGGTTCGGTTAGTAGGGAAAATGTGAACCGAACCGCATAAGGCAGATACTGTTGTTTAATTACATCCTGTTCTCGATCATAGGGGCTGTTTGATGCCATCGAAATAGTGCAGAGAAAAAGAACAAGTGTGTGTGTGTTTGACAAAAACTAACAGCAAATTATACTTTATTTACTGGATAAGATGATGACATACAAAGTACATATACATACTTATTTATAGAGCATGAAACGACACCATCAAAGGGGTGTGATGGTTCAGCCCTCAACTGCCTATAACTACCCAATTAACTGATGTGTCATTTAGACACTCTATTTAAAAATAATAATAAACCTACAGATTATATCATTAGTTCCAACAATCTCCCCCCTAATGATATAATCAGCAACTTCTTGATATTTGAGAGATTGCTCGGTAGATTCGGCTGCTGCCTTGATTTTGCTACAGGTCCTAAAAGTGATCAGCAAGTCCTTCTGCTTGATCAAAAGTATCCAGTCCTTCGGTATACTTGTTTGGCTTCTCTACCAGCATGAACCCGTAGTAGGGCGTAGCAAGTAATCTTCGAACATCTTCTTAAGGGTCACATAACACCATCGATGATGATGTGTCATATGACACATTATTTAATTTACACATAATATAACCTAAATAAATAATATGTCTAATTATTTACAAAATGACAAATGATATTCAACCTTCCCTTTAAACATCATGTCATTTTTCCTTCACGAGTCTTCCATTGATCTTCAAAGTATGATGACAAAGTCATCACTTTCCTTGCTACTATCACCAACATTTTTATCTGAGTAGTACCCTTCAATGCTAGGGTCTTCTTCCTCACTATTCTGAGCTTGAATCTGATCCGGTCTCCGAGTATCTGCAATGTTCTGATCGTCCTGATCCTGACTCCCGGCTACACCACCTTCTGAGCCAACATTGCCCGAAAAGAACCTGTTGGTTACACCACCAACGCCTTGTTCGTCAATGCTCGGAATTCTGCCAAATCTCTTTAATCCAAACTCGTAGTGCTCTTGTGGAATCAATAAATATTGATCAAATAACTCCTTGAATGTTTGCCCGTAGCACTCCGGATATCCAAAACTCATAGCCATTTCACTCCATTTGTTTTCTTTAGTAATTGTCTCATGACCTCCGGATTTCACAATCAGTTTGTAGAAATCGAATAAGTGAACGTCTAGGCCTGCAATCTTTGGTGGTAGTGCAAGATCCTCTCCATTCTTCATCTTATGAAACCAACCTATTGCCTTATCGAACTTCTTCATGAAATATTCTTTGTTCTTGTAACATATTCTATCACAATTCACTAAAACCATGAATGAGATAAAATCTTCAAAAGTTTCAACTTTCAGAGGTACCGTCTTTCCTTCAAACTTCACTCCATCTCCTGTTTCGTTTGAACCTTGGTTGATTTCTGTATTGATCCTTGAAGTAGACTCATTCTGATCATCTTCTTGATTTTGTCGATTAACACACATGTGAGTGATTACACACTTCGATTCGTCGATCTCAACCTCGAAACCTTGTAGTATTAATTGCTTCAAACTCAACACGTTGATGTTGATTTGTGGTGTGTATGAAACATAAGGAACAGCAAACGTCCTTTCGTTTGTTGTTAATTCGATCTCTCTGATACCATGCAAAGGGATTGGATCGCGAACTTGATCTTCATTATTGATAAAGAGCCGTCCTTTAAATCTGACCATCAAGTCTCGATTTGGTGTCATATGTTTGGAAATCTTTGTATTGACATACCAAATCTTGTCCCATGTTCCCTTATCGGTTCCTTCTACCAAGTAATCACTGTTTATGATGATCCTATCAACATGAGTTTGATGGTACGGTTGTAAAGGAACGATTTCTTGAACAAAACTGTTGCACAAGTTCGAATTTCCTTCTTGCATCTTTCGAAAAACGACTTCCCTTTTGGGACAGTTCCATGCAAAGTGCCCAATTTCTTTACATCGATAACAGGTTGCCTTCTTATTCCTTTTCTCGCTGATTTCTCCGCCAAGATCCCAACCGCGAAGAAGATTTGCAAGTTCTATGCTTCGTTTAGAGGTTTGAAGTTTTCTGTTTTGTTGGACCTTACGAACAGCCCTTGTGTTTCTACCCTTTCGAGCAGATTTCAGGTTGCCGTGCCTACGAATAGTTCCTGCATGTCCTTCCCATCGATCAGACCTTGGGCTCTGATACCACTGTTGTTTAATTACATCCTGTTCTCGATCATAGGGGCTGTTTGATGCCATCGAAATAGTACAGAGAAAAAGAACAAGTGTGTGTGTGTTTGACAAAAACTAACAGCAAATTATACTTTATTTACCGGATAAGATGATGACATACAAAGTACATATACATACTTATTTATAGAGCATGAAACGACACCATCAAAGGGGTGTGATGGTTCAGCCCTCAACTGCCTATAACTACCCAATTAACTGGTGTGTCATTTAGACACTCTATTTAAAAATAATAATAAACCTACAGATTATATCATTAGTTCCAACAGATACATGGTTACCAGAACCGAAACAACCGAAATAAGATGGTTACCCGCGATCCAGTTCACCGTTACCCCAATTTTAAAGAAAATATCATTTACAATATAAAAATGGTACTAAAATATAAAACTTAAAACAATTACACAACGACTAAATAAAAATAATCACAACAGTACAAATTAAAATAAGTTTAATTACTTAAAAGCATCCAGTTTTGGTTAATGTCGACTCTTTCACGATTTCATACCACCAAATTTAATCATCCACCATAATGCTCGACGCCAAAATGTAAAAGACTTTTGCTCATTTAACTTTGTGTTAATAAATAAATAATAATATTAATATTTAATATTAAATACTATATACTATATATACATTATATCCGGATCGGTTTGGGTACCCACAGGTACCTAAAATTTGAAACCAAAACGAATCAGTTAGGTTTTTTGATTTTCGGATTTTTTGGTTATCGGTTTTTTCAGTTTCGGATCAGACGGTTCAGCTCGGGTTTCTCGGTTTTTTTTAACACCCCTAGGTTAAAGTATCATTGAAAGCGAAAAACTTGTGGGCATGAATATGATGTTAGAATCATCAATCACACACACACACACACCACATATGAGAGTTAACTGCAAGAAACGAAAATGTGAAGATATTGTACTTATATGGTTCAACAGTTTGCCTACATCCACAGTCATAGCTAAGATTTTATCGTTCTATTATGGAAGTCTGATTTTTTTTGGGCAAAATACATCAAAATGCAACAAAGTTTGTTTAGTTCCTATTTAGTGTAAGTGTGTAACAAAAAAATTATTTTTCTCAAAATCAATGTAACAAAGTTTCAACTTTTCCAATCTCGTACCTACTTTGACTGTGAACTTCTAACATTTGATAACATGGATGCCAAGTTTTCAAGTTATATTGATTGAAAAGGTACGATGACGGATAAGCATGTTACCGGTCAAAAATACATTGATCGAAAACTTGATATTCACGTCATCAAATGTTACAAGATCAGCACGTTACCGGTCAAAATGGATACGAAATAGAAAGTTTTGAAACTTTGTTACATTGCTTGAGAAAAGAAAATATTCGTTGTACTAAATAGGAACTAAGGCAAATTCTTTGCATTTTTCCCTTTTTGATGAGATTTGTGTGCATTAAGGGGTCGTTTACCAAATGGGTGGAAATGGTAATCGAATTAATTTCAGGAATGTCTATGTTACAGAACATACCTGAAAAGATTTTATCTTCCTCGTCTTTCCATTCTTCCGAGTTTCAGGAATGCTTTCAACAATACGTACATCATACCGCAATGCCGATATAAAATGATCAACATCATAAATACCTTGGAAACCGCTGTGCATTTGCAAGAAATCGTGATTAAAATGTCTACGTTATTAGCACAAGTAGTAATCCCCGCCCAAAATAAATGTAACAATTTCCTTTCTAGCAATGCTTCAATCCCAAAAATACTTCTCCATTTAGTAAGGATTACTTTGATAGCATTGTTTTTGGTCCAAAAAGATTCCTCTATTTTGCCATATTGAAGGGTCTTTTAGACATTTGAGTAATAGTCAGACATTTCCAATAAACTATGTGATCGGTCAAACATTTGCATCTATTTTTGTAAAAAAATGGTGTGTGTGTGTGGTGGGGGGGGGGGGGGGGGGGGGGGGGTTGTTACTAATAGAGATACCTGTCGTCGTGCCAGTAGGAATTTGTATCCAGCTCGGGCAGCACGAGGGTGGCATTCATAATTCGGGCAGCAAGAACCGCGTTACAGATCTACATAAATTGATGTAATTTGTACCTCAATAACTTCTCATAATAATGCACTTAGATCCAAAAAAGTAGAGTGTTGTCATTAATTTCGGATTTTCTTTTTTATGAAGGAATTGCATTGATTTTTAATTCTCATAATAAAATTTTACATCCCGCTACATTGGACGCGTATACATCTAGTGCATGATAAAAGTTCCAGGAATAAAAAATTTCATGATACATGTGGTTTTGGAGGGCGGGTTCCATGTGGTTTTGGAGGGCGGGTTCCATGTGGGGCCAGTTGGGGTTGTCAGTTTTCAACCTTTTCGCTCAAACATGTATAAGTCGGATGGAGTTGCAGGCAGAGAGAACATACATTTGAGCGTGTTTATTAGTTTAATGATTCACAGTAGAGGCCGATATAAAGGTAAATTAATATTTTGAAGGGTTTTATACCATTTTACTATGCATGCCATTTTAAGACACTTATTTCAACTCTGCTTACCCTACATCACCCTCCACAATGATAGCAAGTACACGCTCTGTCCCAAAATAAATGTCCACAATGAAAAAAGCACACAATTATTGTAAACAGTGATACTATTGTATTGCTTAACTTGATGATCTACAATGAAAGGGTACAAGGGATTATATAGGCAAGAAACTATACGAAAAGGAAACCCTAAGGGCCACGGGCTAAGTTGGGCCAATGCTAAATACATAATTTACATTCTAACAATTATATAAATGTTTTAAGGGTCAGTTTGTTAGCAGCCTTAATGAGCTTAACGAGACTCACAGCTTATTCAGTCAGCTATACATGACTTTGGTATGGCTTAATTGTATAGAAAGTGGCTTATTCAGCGGAGGAGCTTTATGCAGAAAGCCAAGTTTTTTTCAAACCTGCTTCCATCTATGAAAAGTTCCTCCCAAACAAAAACCTTCGCAATCGATACGCACAGATTAATCCACAAGCACAACTTTATCCATACTGGACTTAATGGAAAACCAACCAAACAGCCCTTAAGTATTACACTTTTTAATTAACTAAATGACAATTTTATCCTTAATAATAGAGGGCGTAATGAATTTCTCCGACTCATAATCAAAGGTAGAATTAGAAAGCAGGCACTTACTTTGAAAGTGGACACTTATTTTGGGACAAACTAAAAGATAGAAATGCAGACACTAATTTTGGAGCATCTTTCTTAAATAAGCATATTTCTCATCAGAAAAGCAAGAATAATAATAATAAACATACCGCAGTGCGCTGCTGATTTAAACCACCATTACAACGAACACGCAGAAACCCATTGCTCTCATTTGGAGGAGCTAAAAGCATTCAGGATTAGTAATTGAAAGATCATTTAGAGTGGGTATCAAGTTAGAACAACTGTAGTCAACAACATTAAGAACCCCAAAAGCACGTACGAGGCCAATAAGATCTAGGAGTCGACGAAGGTCTCCAACCGCCAGAATCAGCAGTATCCCAAAGTTTCTGCACATTAACCTGCTCAAAGAGTCAAACTTCGAAGTTCTATGCACACAAACCGAATAACTGCAATCTAATAGAAATGGTTGGTGAAACTAGCTACAAGAAACTTTTAACACCCAAATGGAACCCATGTATCATTTATTTCAACTTACATTTGCAACATATAAAGCATGAAACAGCAAGATGACCAAAACTGTTAAAAATCTGTGATTTTGTTTTCAATCACTGTTCTTGGATCGTGTATATATTGCACTTCCCAAATATTATATTTCGACCCTTTTATGCCTTAGGTTTCACGAAATCAGTACCGGGATAATCTAAGAATTCACCCTAGTCTCAAGGCACAAAACTCCAGTATTTATATACACTTGTTTAACCGTTTTATATATTTATAAAAGAGATCGACGGTTATAGGAGGTTAGGCGGTTAACATGTAACTGCACAGCAGTTACAACCACTTATGGATAAGATTGAAACGGATAAGAGGTTGACTCAAAAGCTCTGAGTTAGAACCCTTCACGATCAGAAGCTTCTGATGCAAACTTAGAGGCTTCTGAATCCACAGTCTACAAAATAGAAGTTTCTAACCTTCTGAATTTCATTTGGAATGTCCAGAAACTTAGAATTCCTATGACCCAGGACCGTTCCTTAGCATGTTAAATGTGAGATTTTGAATTTTGGGGCCCAATTTTACATGTGTTTACGCTCTTTCATCGACCTGCTATAACCGAAATTGTTTGGGTTTAGGTTCAAATTATTAATGGTGTAGGTTTAGGTTTAGGTTCCTAATCGTTTAGGTTTAGCCCATTTTTTTGCTTAACATATATATTCCGTTATCTTGTTTATGCAATGTAATCAAAATATTTGGATGTATTGTGAGTGTGCACTCCACACCTCCTAACTCACAATATGTTTGCCTTTATCAGCCAATTGATCCCAAAGTACATCACAATTACACCAAAATGATTGATGACACTTAAATAACCAACAAAAACAACCACTAAAACCCACCACTGATAACTCCAAAAGGGTTACGAATTCATGATCGCAATGAAAGGGATTCAACAACAACACTTGAACATTGGCGCCAGAACAGAAGATAAGCATAAAAGGTTACAAAGAGAGAAGTGCTTAATGAAAAGGAGATTGTTAAGAAGTGACCTCAGATTGGGATTCTGGTGACAAGTAATTGGCCTTGCTGGTGAAGACGAAGAAGTAGATGATCATAATTACAAGTATAATAGCCACAATCCTGAATCTGCTAAACAGTCCCTTAACTTGCTTCAGCTGTTGTCGATTATTATGCGGTCTCTTGAACATCATTCCTTCTCCAGGCCTGAGTAAGATTAAAAAAAATCTACTATCATCAGAAACCCCCAAATCACATGTAGTAAAAGGGAGATCAGTCATCAGTTAGTGTTTGGTTTGTTACATTACATTACCTCCTCATTTCACGAGATAAACAGATCGAACTTCAAGAAATATGAGTGAGTAGAGAATGACTTGTGGCGGATCGATTGCTGGTGGTGATGATAACGACGATGCTGATGATCAATGGGTGCGAAGTGGACTAAAGATTAGTTGATCGAGGCAAGATTCACAAAGACCAGGCGAGAATCAACATGATTCCAGTTCTAAAATTGGGATGTTAACTAACACAAACTTTTATTCTACTTACAATTTTGAGCAAATGATTCGGATATTTTCGATCGAAAGTAGCAGTTTTTAAAAAGTGTTTGTTAAAAAGGTAAAAAGGTAAAAAGGTAAAAAGGTAAAAAGGATATATAAGAAAATTTGGAGAAGTAAATAAGTAGGTATGGAATGACTTATCAAAAACAACTTATTTGTGGTGAGGGGAAGCAAATAAGCACTTTTGATTTTTTCTATCCAAACACTCTAAATAGCTTATTTGCGGTGGGGAGAACCTATAAGCAAATAAGTCAAAAATATAAGCACTCACAAACACCCCCAATGTAAGTTTCAATTATGTTGGTTTGATGTATGGATTAGGGGCTATTTCTTTACCTCTTAATAGTTCGATTAGGGCAACCTCTCAATCGCTAAGAGGTAAATCTTGTTTGGCAAGAAAAATGTCTATCTCTTAATGGTTCTAAATTCCTCTAAATGATTTAGCATCTTGGGCATCTCTTAACCATTCAACACCCTGATTTCATTCTAAACAATTACCAAACAACCATATTTCGTTTTGCACTATATCATAAAAGTCTCTTAATCATTCTGACCACTTAATCATTCTGCACCAAACCATTCAGCAACTGCCAAACAACCCCTTAATCTATTTGTAACGATTGAGAAAGTTTATGTTTGGAAGTGTTATAAGACGGAAGGAGGCAAAGCATGTGTTTTTTCTAATTGGAATAGTCATGTTTAAATTTTTTTAATTTTTTGTACAAGACTCATCCTTAAAACTTACCGAACAAGACACTTTACATATCATGAAGCCACTATCAAATAATTATGTATGTATTAACAAAATAAGTTGTGAGTTTCATTAATCAACAGACCATAAATCATATATACATGCTCGATGGTATAAAAAAACCAATTAACATAAGGATAACATCCAAACACTTGGTTAAAATCAAGGATTGGGATGTAACACCCGTAATTTTCGGATAAGTACAACTTCGAATCAGTGTGGAATCGATCTTTTAAGAAAAACATGAAAAATAGGATTTTGGGTTAAATCCTAGATTTTATGGTCTTGTTGGATGGGGAATTCAAATACGAGTCCAACGGTCCTTTCCGGAGCGAAATCGGAGCTAAAACGAAGAAGTTATGACCAAAACAACTTTCGTTACAATCTCGGCTAAAGTGACCAGCGAAAGTGACACTTGTGTCACTCTCGCGTGTTTTGTACCGAAAGCTATTTGACCACGGCAAGAGTGCCCAGCGAAAGTGACACTTGTGTCACTCTCGCACGTCACTTTAGTCGTCGGGTACCTGGAGCATAAATACGGGATTTTTAGCCTTAAACTTCATTTCCTCATATCTCACTCATTTCACCTCCGTTTTTGGCGATTCAAAGTGCCATGGTTCCGATTTTGAGAGCTCTTCAAGGATCTAGAAAGAGTTTTTAAGTTCATAGGAAGATTCAAGGGTGTTCGGTGGTGGTAAGTCTCTCAAATCTCTTCCCTTTCTCTTCCAAATCGTTTTTCCTTCCTTCCTCACAAACCCTAACCGATTTTGGGGCTTTTCTTGGAGATTAATGTGTTTCTTATCCACTTTATGCTAGTGATTTCATTCATTGATGCAAGAGCAAGTTTCATCCACAACACTAGAGATGTTTGGGGTTTTCTAGGTTTTCATCAAAACCTAAGTGGTGAGTTCATCCTACTAGCTTTTATACTTTCATATGAGTTATAAATGCTCTATTTGTAATAACCCGGTATTTTATCTAAATTAAATTTGGAATTTTATAAGTTTTATTTTAGTATTTTATGAAGTGAGAAGTTAAGGGTTAAGTTTTAATTATTATTTGGAAGTTAAGGGGTATTTATTGTCAAGTGAGATAAGCTTAGGGTTTGTTTGGTCTTTATGCCAAACCTTTCTCCCCTCCACCGCCACACTCTCCTTGAGTCACAAGGAGGTGTCGCCCTTAGAGATAATAAGCAAAAACCAAGTGTGTTTGTGTGTGTATTTTCGGTTTAGAGAGAGAGAGGGAGAAATCGTGAGAAATCAAAGGAAAGGAGGAAAGGAAGAGAATCAAGAGGTTGTTGCAGTAATTTGAAGTGTTAAACTGAAGTAATCCAGGTAACAAATCCATACCTTATATGTGTTTTAATTCTTAAAAGTGTTCTTGAAGAGGTTAGTAATATTCATAAGTGGGTTTTGTTAAAAATGGATGTTTTGAGAAATTTGAGCTTATGGTTAGGTTATGTTATTAGTCTTAGACATATCTGCAAAGTTACATAAACATTCATAGTCTAAATCTGCAAAACAATCTGGGTTTTTGGATGAACAGTGGACTGTGACATTCATCGAAGTCGCAATGGACGACTGCGACATTCATCGAAGTCGCAATGGTTGGTTGCGACTTGGGTATGAAGTCGCAATGGTCGTTTGCGACTTGGCTTGGAATCGCAGTAGTTGATTGCGATTTGGGTTTGGAATCGCAGTAGTTGATTGCGATTTAGGATTAGAATCGCAGTAGTTGATTGCGACTTCAGGTGAAGTCGCAATAGTGGGTTGCGATTTCGGGGTGAAGTCGCAGTAGGAGGTTGCGACTTGGTACTGTTCATTGCGATTTTAGAAGGTTGCGACTTCAGTCGAGAATTTTATAAGTTCAGTTTTTTAAAAGAGATATTTGGTATTTTATATGATTTCAGATTCTGTGAAAGATCAGCATACGTGATTTAACTTGGAAGAGCTTGTGTGATAAACATATCAGGTGAGTTTTACTTTAAAAAGTATTTTACTGGAATACATTTTGTGAAATACAAATGTTTGATAAAGTGTATGAATATGTCATACGTGGGTAATTATAATATATTGAAATATTATAATTACGTGAGTATTATATGAAAATATAATACGTGGCCGGGCTTTGGACCGGTGTGATAAATTGGCTCGCAACCAATATTTTGGCCATGGGTGGAGGGATAAGGTGGTATGAGACTGGTATGATGCACAAATTGTGGTTAGTGTTTATTTATATGTGATTTATGTGTATTTATATAAAGAGTGTTTTATATAAATGAAATTTTAAAAGATTACAAATATCAGGGATTTTCTCACTAGACCAATAGGTCTAACCCTCATTTTCTGTTTTAAAATATGTATTTCCAGGTGACGGATCCGTTAAGAAATAGTGATTAGAATGCTTGATGGGTGGCTTTTGTGAAGATGATCTTTAAGGGAAATTATGGATATTGTTGTACTTGTAACTTTATTATTAATTATGTTAGTTAAATAGGATCAAGTTTGTATTGAAATTTTATAGTAGTCAGACTTTGGGGACCGAATGTGAATGATGAATTACTTTTGATATAAATGTGTTATGAATTATATGTTATATGTGCATTTTGTTTTCGGATCGTTACACTATTGATGATCTTCTAGTATTTTGCTTATCCAATTTCGGTTTGGATGATTTTGGAGAAGTTAGGTCAAATTGAGGTTTTGGGTATAAATGGAGATTTTGATGGTTGATGTTTGGAGAACAATTCTAAATGGTTAAATGTGGTTATTAATGGTGGGAAAATTTTGGATTTAGGTTTTGAAGTTTTGGTTTGAGGATTCATGTGCATCAAAGGAGCATATGTATGGGAAAATCTAGATTTAGCTTAATCTAGCGAGGTGAGTTCAAGTTACTTTGCGAAAACGTTGTACATGCCAAAATAGTATTTTTCAAATATTTATGTGTTTTACTTGAAACTATATGTGGTTGAGTTATTTGAATGGTTTAACTCTTTTGAAGTGTTTATCTTCATAAATGTGTAAAACACTCATATTTGGGGCTTTTGGATATTTGGATGGTTAGAAACCATAAATTGTCTTTAAAAGATTAATTGCTCAAAATGAGGTTTATTTGATGGTTTAATCATGTTAGTGTAAATGATTTTAATAAACCATTTGGGAAATGCACTTTTAGTGTTATGGGTCATTTTGAGAATATTAAGGGTGTGAGTCCTTTGGGAAAACCCCTTTTGTTTAGCCCGTGTTGAGTTTTGGGGTTAATGATGATTTTGGGATACGTGTTTGCTTAAACAATGTTTAAACACGTTTTATGCGACGATGACCGACATTATGGGTCTAGCAAGCTTGGAGCACTTTGCTCGGTTCTGACTTTGAGATAGTCTTGGGACATTTGTCCGGTTTAAATGGCTCGATGTGGAGTCTTATTTACGGGTTTCTTTTATTGCACCGTGTTGCATATTATTGCACGTTGTTGATATTTACATGCTCGGGGTGGAGTCTAGGATGTGTTATATGCTTAATTGCATTTCACTTGCATGATTTGATGTTGATAAATGATCATTAGATCTTTGAGCAGAGGCTCAGTTTTGGACTCGATTGAGTCTTGATGGCATTCGCCCGGTTTTATTAAGCTCGACGTGGGCTTGGGGTTTGCATTACATGAGTTGCAATTATGTTTGAGATTTACATGATTTGAATGCATTGATTATTCTTTTGGGGTCATGTATTTATATTTAAGTCAAGTAAACTTGTTTCGGATGGTGGGTTTTCCCAAGGTAAAGATCCAGTAGGATTGAACTTGATGGCTTTGACTAAAGACCTAGTATGGTTGATGTTTAAGAAGGGCTAAAGACCTAGTTTTGGTTGATGCCGGAGATGGACTAAAGACCTAGTTTTGGTTGATGTCTAAAATGGACTAAAGACCTAGTTTTGGTTGATGTCTAAGATGGGCTAAAGATCTAGTATGATTGATGTCGAGGATTGACTAAAGACCTAGTATGGTTGATGTCATCTGTTTTCCACATCCAATAAGCTTACTTGCATTTATTTAATCGTGGTTTAATTTATGTGTTGCCACATTCGATGAGATCGGGTCTCCACCGTCACCGAAGGGTGTTGATTTCGGGTATTTTATTTATTCGCATTTGGAGGTTATATTTTATGCATATGGATTGTTGTCCATGGTTGATGGACGGGTTTATGCTACATCTGCTTCGTATTATGTTTTAATAAAGTGTTATATCTAATGGATGGTTTCCATGTTTTACGGGTCGAGTATGTATTGTTAACCGTATTTGAAAGTTTTGCCTAAACTAGACTTATTCACGTATTCGAGTGAGTGGACACGTAATTCATTTTGGGAAAACGTATTATACCTTTCGGGAACCTTTCCATGGAAATGTGTGAGTTGGAAAATGGATGATTTGCAATTAAAGTAAACTCTTTCGAAATCATGATTAAACTACTACATTTCGCTTTATGATTTTATATAGTCATGATAAAATGCTTGAACTCACTAGGCGTTAGCCTAACCCTTTTTATTTGTCGGCATGTGCAACAGGCTCAGGTTGAGAATATCTTTAGCTACACTGCGAAGTGGCGAGTGCTAGTAGAATGCACGAGAGATGGTTTTTGATTAAGTGAATCTTCCGCATTTAATTGGGACTAGCAACTTGTGTTGTATTAAGTAACGCCCGTATTAAGTTTTAGTTGTAGAATCGAAATGTCTAAATTCTGAGATATTTTCAGGAATGAATTGTAGAGGTGATTTTATCTCCTTTTGATTATTTTATTGAAATTAAAGTTAGTTGCTCGTTCCAAATTTGAGGGTGTTACATGGGAGTTAGAATGTGAAGGCCCAGAATGGTAACGAGTTCCATTTTATTATTAAAGCTCAACATCTCGTCAACTATCTTTATTCATTAATCATTGTTATTATTATTATATATCATCTAAAAAACCCGATCAAACACCTCCTTACATATACCTTAATTGCATTAACTTGCAAGAATGATTTGGTGTTGAGATAGACATGCATTCAAACTATGTTGGATAGGACATTGAACGAACTTCTTCGAGTAGAACTAGGAGTTGTAGGGCAACGTACGGTGGTTTGAACATGTTCACATGAGATTGCATACAACACCGGTGAGGAGTTGTAGGGCAACGTACGGTGGAGCCTCGAGATTAGGCAATTGATTTTTTGTGGGATTCTATAATGTACTGTAGGGTAAGACTTTAGAAGGGTAGAGAGTGGAAGGGGGTAGATGTGGTTCCAGAAAATTTTCGAAGTGCTTGCACCAACTAACTATCACAAAATAAAATAAAACTTAATTAAAAAATATGGTTTTATTAACAAAAGCTAACCCAAAATATTAATAAACTGTTCTCACTTTCTAAATTTCCCATGTTTTCTTTATAAAATTTCGCACATGTCTTTAAACTTTCAATAGTTATCATTGCATACAGTAAAGTCTATGGTTTCATTTTTATCAATTTTAAAAAATTTACTCTCCACGAAAAAAAATATGTGGCTGCATGTGATACCACAATGCTTAGTTTTGTTTCGTTTATGCCAACCTATGTATGGTAGAGTGGTGTCGTGATGGCGAGGTTGGATTTTCATGTGAGGGGGTTACATGGGTGGTTTAATAGAGTTTGGTCAAGGAGACAGACCCGTAACAAAAGTGAGACCACGAGGATATTCCTTGAAATTATTTTGTTTGAGGGACTTGATCCATAATTTTTATATGATCACATAGACGCTTTTTATAATTTACTCAATTTCTTTTTATTAAAATGGTGGCTTCTAGTTTTACTTTTTAAAAATCCATCTTAAGGTAGAGAAAATATTTGGGTAAAATTTTACCCCATGTCTAGTTGCCTACATTCAGGAATAATATAATGGGTTTGTTTGATTAATGAAAACATTCATCAAACTGTAACAAAGTTTGGTTCGATTTCTATTTGATGTAATAGATTTTTTTAATCGACGTAACAAAGTTTCAAATGTTTCTATGTTATACCCATTTCACAACGTATTTCTTTATCTTGTATCATCTGATGATGTTGTTACTCATCTACAAGAGACTTACAAAAGGATTACAACGAAGTAAATGACAAATTTGATATACACATTATCAAATGGTATACTATCAAGATATAAACTGGAAATATTTAAACTTTGTTACATTAAATAAGAAGTTCTGAAAATGATTACATTACATAAAAATAGAATCATTATTATATTAATCAAGAACAACAAATTATTTATTATATTAAATAAAAACTCCGGCAAACTTCTCATGTGAAGCAATATGTATTTTTTACGGACAATAATTGCATAATTTAAGCTTCGTTTCAAAAAACAATCATTACAATTAATTAATGATACAATATACAGTGTGTAGCTTAATTGGCAAACAAACGATGTGACTTTGTCCAAATGGTTCACGGGTTTGATCCCCCATAATGCTAGCCTTTGCCACTAAGGGTTTGTTCGGTTGTGGCTTAATGAGTTATATAGCCTGTATGGCTTATTCGCTCAGCCATAACTAGGCGTTCGATTGTGGCTTATTCGGTCAATTGATGACTTAATCGCTCAGCTAAAAATATTTAGTTCTTTACACTCAGCCATTTATTTTTCCATTAATACCACAAATACCCTTCAAATCCAACATTAGTTCACGCTTGGAATTTTCCTTGGCTTCCATTCATGGCGATGTGGTCTTCATCAAGACTTCAAACTCTGGTTCTCGGTATACAAATTATTCTTCATGTGAGTCGATTTCTTCCTGTGATACCGACTTCTTCCAATGGTTTTCGACCCTATAAGCTGTGATTAGATTTATTCCCGTGATACCGATTTCTTCATGTGCTTTTCGAACCCTAACTGTGGTTTTCAATTTTTTCCTTATATTTCTCGATTTCTTGCCATGGTTTCTCTTCCCACTGTTTGTTCTTCAAGGTTGTCGATTTATGTGATGTAGTTCCTCTCGACAGGTTCGAGAAAACTGGTGCTGGAGTTCCTCCCAACACGCTTGAGGAAAAAGAAGGGAAGAAGGGGATGTTTGGGGAGCTTCATCGTTGAAAAGAGGTAGATGATGGTAGTGTTTAGGGCATCTCCGATGGTAATGCTATATTTTACACCAAATTTTAAAAATAATGTAAAAAAGTAGTGTAAATTTTAGTGTTAATAGTAAATCATCTTCAATGGATAGCACTATTTTTTTAAAAGTGATGTAAAAGTAGTGTAAATGAATAGTGTTACACCAAATATAGTGTAATACTATTCTTTACACCAAATTTAGTGTGAAAAATAGAGTCCTCATTGAAGATATGAATAGTGTTTTTTTACACTAAATTTAGTGTTTGGGGTAAGATTTAGTAACCCATTGAAGATGGCCTTAAATGAATGGAAGGGAACTGTTTGGTGATGGACATGGGGCTGTTTGAAGTGGTGATGGTGATGTAAAGTATAATAAAAGTAAGATTTCATTTTATTATATCAAATAAAGTCGTGTTTATTTGAAAAACATTTATGGACTTGTTCTTATTTTACTAATGTTGTTTTGAATATAATATTGAATTCATATTAGGGGAAATTAATTAAAATGCCAAAAGTTTGACTCTTTGTTACCAAAATGCCACAAATCTCTCCCATCTTACCGAAATGCCACAAAAAACCGCGGTGAGCCCCGCGATCGCGGGCCCCAGGCCCACGTGTCACCCAGGTTTGCCCACTTTGCCCGCGTTGGTCCCTCAAGAATGCCCGCGGCCCAGCTTTCCCCCCTCAAGAATGCTCGTGTTGGCAGTTTTGGTCCCTACCCGCGTTGGCCCCCCGCGATCGCGGGCTAACCCGCTACTTTTCGAATTTACAGTTTGGTCCCTGAAGTTTGTTGCAAATTTAAAAAAACATTAATGGTCCCTATAGTTTTTAGGTTATCATTTTATGTGGTTTTTAATGTATTGTTTCCTTTCCATTTTAATGTTTTTAATATAGAAATTCACTTAAGTTATTTAACAAGGAAAATAATTAACAATATCATATAAAAATTATTGCAAATCATCTTCCCAACCGAAACGGATACAGTGCATGTAAACAAAGAAATCTATTACTGGAAGGCGTCCTGGAGTCCTGTGATCAAGTTAACCTTTTCCTTGATCACGTCCTCCATTCCTATGTAGTCCGATTCGAGTTCTTCTAGTTCCTCTTCAGCTTCCTTAATCTCTCGTTGCAGCTGCCGAACGTGAGCCCTAGTCATGACCAGTTCTCGTTTCTTCTCCGCTAGATACTCCATTTTCCCTTGCTGAATCCCCCTGTTATGGTTCCACATACCCTTTACCTTTTCGATACCGGCGTTCGCCTCATCAATGGCTTTTTGCACTGCGGGAGTAATTCGTTGACTTTGTCGAAGACCCGTCGGCATAAAATCATACATTGGTGGGGTTCTCATGCCATTATCGAAGTAGTAATTGTCATATGCCATCTCCCAGTCTGCTTCCTCCTCAGGCGTGAATGGAAAATCGGCCGCAGTTCGCCCACAGTTTGTCCACTCCTCCTCTGTTTCTGGTACCTTCCAGGTACTCCGGCGACCTCCATCGTTCAGTGGTTGGTAGGCTCCCGAACGTGAAGTTCCAGCCACATTCGCCGACCTGTTCCCCCTTGATCTTGAACCTCCAGCCATGGTTCGTCTGAATAGTTCACTGCATGATTCGTCTGAATAGTTCACTACCTAACTTTGCTTTATTTGACAATGTGCATAAATGGACTCCGCCATATGTATGCGAAATGCATTGGTCTCGGCCACGGTGTGGTCAGGGTGTACAAATACCACATCGTTATTTATCAACATGCTGGCATTACGGCATACCCAGACACAGCAATCCGCATTCATCCCGGTCTGCTGGGGTGTATTCTTGGCGAACTTATGGCGAAAGAGCTCTGACCTATCGCGACGCCTCGTGTCCTTGACCCGACAAAAGAAGTCAAATAGCACAGCTTTAAACATTCTCATCTGGTCTTCCAATTGGTCTTTGAAGAGACTGGCACTGTCGCTGTCATATATGGTCATGGTCATAGCGTCAAGCTCAAACACTCCAAGCAGCCAATGTTTGGGATGAATGCATATTGGGATGTACACCTGAAATATTACAATATTAGACAACTTAGTTAGCAACAAAACAACTTAAATAAAATAAGAGTAAAACGATTTACATACCACATCGAGGAGAGCCCAAGAAACCCCTTCCACGCCATTGCATGAGTTGGCCACGGAGGCGGGACCTTGATGGGGGAGCACCAGGTAGGGAAAGAAAATACTGTACATCATGGTCCACCTCGTGTCTGTTCCACGAGATTTTTGGAGCAGCGAGACCCAACAATCCATGTGCTATACATAAAAAATAGATGGTTAGACATTTAATATAAATATATTTGATTATATGACTATAGTTAAACTTCATACTAACCACATCCTGTAACTCAGACTCCAAAGGGTCATCCGCCAGCAATACTTGGAAAAAGCGGGGGGTGATTTCCAGGCTCAAGTAAGGGACGAATATCATGGGGGGGAGGTGACCAGTCTTAAACATCCTCAATATATCGGATGCCGGTAGACGCTCCGGTGAAGCCACCTTTCCCTTTATCTTTTCCGCCTTCTTTCCTCCCTTGTTTCCCCCCGCAATCTTTGCTTGCTTTTTAGGGGGCAGTGGTGTCGTAGATCCTTGTTTTCCAAACGGGTAACTCAACCATTTTGAAAGTTTATGCTGCCGCTTTTGAGGGAGCGGGGTCACCTGTGGATCTACAACATCCATCGGGTCATCTTCCGGCTCCGAGAAGTGCTCCTCGAGAATAGGAGACCCCATCGTCTGAAAATTAAGTTATTAGATGTTTTAAGTACAATTTAGGAAATGTTCACAATTAAACCAAAACTACCAAAATAACTTACAGTATGCATGGAAGGTTGCTGTGTGACGAACGTCGACCCCGACATTTTCGGCCTGTAATACTCTCTGGCCGAACCGCCAAAGATGTCCGTGAATGCTGAGGTGTATGCCCCCGACATCCCGGACTGCATGACATTGATCATTATAAGAGTTACAAAATTAGGAACAAACATATAACTATAATGGTTACTCAGTGTCACTTACACTCTCCGGGATAGTAGAACCATATATGGTGCCAAACGGCACCATTTGGGAAGTGTAACCCCCTGCACTCGACATCCCGGCCTGCGTGACATTGATCATTATAAGAGTTACAAACTTAGGAACAAACATATAACTATAATGGTTACTCAGTGTCACTTACACTCTCCGGGATAGTAGAATAGGATGTGGTGGCGAACGTCGTTTGGGAGGTGTATGCCCCCGACATCCCGGCCTGCGTGACATTGATCATTATAAGAGTTACAAACTCAGGAACAAACATATAACTATAATGGTTACTCAATGCCACTTACATTTTCAGGGAATGACGGATAGGATGTGGTGGCAAACGTCGCCTGTGCCCCCTGTCCGAACGGAGCGGGGATCGGTGTCGTACTCGACAGCTAAACTAAATTTAGAACGTAATATTAATATACAAACTAAATAAACGTGGCCAACAAATTAAGTTAAACACTAACATGGACAGCGATAAACTGTCTGTAGACTCCCTCCAGAAACTCTACACGTGACTCTAGCGGCCCGTGGACGTAGTCCCACAGGTACTCATGACAGCCACGATGTGGCCCGTAGGAAGGGGCCGCCTGATATGGATCGTAAGGGGGCGGCTGGTAGGAGGAGGAAGGGGGCCGCGGATATGAGGAGGAAGGGGGCGGCGGATATGAGGAGGAAGGGGGCGGCAGATAGGAGGAGGAAGGGGCGGCGGATGGGAGGAGGAAGGGGGTTGCTGATATCCACCGGAAGGGGGCCTGTCGTCGTCTTCCTCATCTTCGTGAGATGTGGAAGGAGAGGGACGTCGAGCCCTTGCCGCCTCTGCGTCAATAAAGGCCACGCTGTCTCTGTACCAATCCGTGTCCATCTCGTCGGCAGTAGGCTCAAGGCGAGCGAAAGGCAAGAGTGGCAGCTAAATATATGATAAAACATAAAAAAAAATAATAAACGGGACTAACGTATGCAAATTGTAAACATAGTAAAAGAACTTACATGTCTAGATTCATTGAAGAACTGAACCCAAAGCGACCTACTTAGGGTAACACGCTTGTCCCAACGGGTTCCCCTAAGTACTCGGTCGTCGCGCTTGACGAAATATCGGATTGATGCGGGAAACATCTCCAAGATCCATATCTGGAATTAGACAAGAAGAGCAAGTACGTAAAAAGAAAAGCCAAACAGTTTGTATGTATTATTAACAATTGTTATACTACGTATCTAACCTTAAAGGCGTATGTAAAACCACAAAGGTTCATCTTTCCATGTCGATCGGAGTCGCGTCTGGTTATGGATCGGTGCAAGATTGAGTAGCAATGTGTCTGTAACAACCCGTTCTGTCAAGTGCATAGTTTGGTGGCCAAAGTGGAAGAAATGAAAGTTTCATTCAAGGGGCTGTTTTGCAATTGTGGGAGTCATAAAAGAGACCAGATCCCTAGGGTTGCTAATCATTTTATCTGTGTGGCGGCTGAGTACTGGGAGAAGAGGAAGAAGGCAGCGAGAGGAAGAAGGGATTGGACTGCAAATCCTTGAGGAAGAGACTCTATCAAGTAAGCAAATCCTCCTTCTTCATTTATTGTTGTTTATTGAAATGGATATATAAGTTGATTTCTGGTTTAGCAATCAATGTCTGTAGTTGGGTATCGATTATGAACACAGTAGGAAGCCATGTTTGCTCTTGGGTTGGAAATCCAGAGAACCGATCGATTAGGAAGTGCCTAAGTAGGAAATGTATGAAATGAAGTAGGAAAGAATGTATAAAACCGCACATATTGGACCACATAGGAAGAAATGGGTGTTGAAAAACGATTGGAGTTGTCTTCTGCTCGTAATCGCAAGTACCGGGAGTCACGGGTACCGGGAGTCGTGAGTACCGGGAGTCGTGAGTACCGGGAGTCGTGAGTACCGGGAGTCGTGAGTACCGGGAGTCACGAGTACCGGGAGTCACGAGTACCGGGAGTCGGGAGTACCGGGAGTCGTGAGTACCGGGAGTCGTGAGTACCGGGAGTCGTGAGTACCGGGAGTCACGGGTACCGGGAGTCACGGGTACCGGGAGTCACGGGTACCGGGAGTCGATGGTACCGGGACTAAATGCAGACTCGGGCTTAACTGTTGGGCTACTGGAATTTTAGCAAGCTTTAGAAGAGACCCACTAAGAAGCAAAGAATAGGATCGAATTAAGTGCATCTAATTGAATTCAAAATTTAATTACTAGGTGTACGGTCGAATCAAGGCAAGAGGTTAGGAAGACAATTTACTATCAGGTGAGTTCCCTAACCCTTTTATGACGCAAAGTGATAAATGTTTCTTTTACTGAGCATGGTTTGTTGAACATGAAGAGTATGAAATGATATGCATGATTTTTCACGAATGATCTTATCTTAAATGAAAGAAATGTTTTAGCATGACACTATGAAAGACATGAGTTATGAAAAGCTTATTTTACATGTTGCTTGAACATATGTGTACACTATGTGGAGTCGGTCTGCACTGTGGGATCAAAGAGAGGTTCTCGGGGTCTTAGGACTCTTGGTTATGTATGATAGACCGGTAGGGTGGAATTTGTTTTCATCCTATTCGGTAGAGAGGAATCCGCGGGGATTCCAAATGGCGTGAAGGGAGTCTGCTGGGGCCCTGATCGCAATATGTTATGTGATCCACAACACAGTGCAGTACCATGTTTGATGATGTGTTACAAATTGATCATAAATCTTTCAAATGTTTTCCAACTGTTTAAATATGTTGTTTTTGAGGGAATTCAGTAGACCTTTTGGTCTAACCCTCGCTTTCAAAATTAAACCATTTTCAGGTAAGCGCGTAACAAGTTCTTCCAATAAGAACTAGGAAAAGAGAGAAACGAGGCATGGAGCTTAGAGAGACTCCAGTTTTTGGATATGGTAGTTCAGATAGTGCTCGGCTGTGGAATGTAGAGACTTCCGCTGTCAATTTTGCCTAGTTTAGTCACTGATGTTTAAAAAGACAAGTTTATTTATGTAATCCGAATGCTCATGTTATGTTATCGTATGTTTATGAAATTGGGACGTTACAGTGTCCAGATATGGCTACCCCACGGGTAGCTGTTAAACAGCTCAAGGTCCTCGACGGCCCTAAGGACCGTCGAGGAAGCATACTGGCTATACTCACGGCCCATGAGCCCATATCCACGATCACCACCAAGCATACACGGACAGCATCGGCGTCGCTTAGGGCACTAAGGCCCTCTTTCATCATGTCCCGGGCTGCCTTCAACTTCATACGAGATGCTGAAATGCCCCAAACCCTAGGAACGAAGGAGCAGTCTGCTAAGGGAGGAAGGGGGGAGCCTCTCCAAAACGTAGTCCTGTAATTAGACAGAACTCACGACGCCTAAAATGCAATCGATCGCCGAAGAAATCAAAATGCATCTCCTCCGGCTCAGCGTTGGCGTCCTCGACCTCCAACTGTAGAAACATGTGTACTAGTGTAAAGCCCGTGTCCTGGTATGATTTATGTTGTTAATCTAAATCTTTTCTCTTAACGTCGTTAGTTATCGGGGTTAGACGTCGAGGACCTTAATTGTTAAAAAAATCGGGTTTCAAGGTTTATGTAAGACTAAATCTGCAGGGACCAAATGTGTAATATGGTGAAAGCCTTGCATGTGGGGGGGGGGGGGGGGGGGTCGGCCCATGAAACTCAAACCGAGCCACACTTTGTTTGATTGGAGTTTTCTTAGTGAGATAGCGAGAAGAAGAAAAGAAAGCAAAAAAAAAAACCCTATGCCTTCTGCCGCCGCACCACCACCAGCAGCGCCAGCCGCCGGCGCTGCTGTCTGCCGGAGAGAGAGACCAGCGGCGGGAGTGAGAGAGGAGGAGAGAAACCGAGAGAGTTAGAGCGGCGAGAAGAGAGAGAGAGGGAGTTCGCCGGAAAGTGTGGAGGTCGCCGCCGTCGTTGTCGTGTCCGCCGGAGAAGAAGAGTGAAGGTGTCGGGTTTTCGTCGTTGTGTCGTCATCGAGGTAAGGTTTCACTCGACGTTTCTTTTCTTTTCGTTTTCATCACCGGAGGACCACCGTCGGCCGCCGCTGCCGCTGCCGCGCCGCCACTGTGGTGGCTGGGTGTCGGGTGGCGGTGGTGGTGTGAGTCGTTGGTGCACGCGGTAGGGTGATCGAGAGGGAAGTGGTCTCGCGGTGGTTTGCGGGTTGTTTTATTTCCCCGTCGATGAACCGCCGCCGGCCGCCGTCGACGACCACCACTGCCGGAGGGCAGAGGGTAGTGCGTGGCCATGCCTTATTAATAATCACCGTAGAATCCGTTAAGCC
This sequence comes from Saussurea involucrata, assembly GCA_033807775.1. NCBI lineage: Eukaryota > Viridiplantae > Streptophyta > Magnoliopsida > Asterales > Asteraceae > Saussurea > Saussurea involucrata. Next base: position 19,498,764 of record CM066325.1, read on the forward strand.
TTGACTTAATCGTTTAAGCCGTTTCGTTAAAACCGTCGTTTCTATAATCATCAATTCATGTGGAAAATGGTGCAGCCACTGTTTTTACAACGGCTATAACTTTTCCGTCGTAACTCCGTTTGAGCCGAAACTGGCGCCCACGGTTCAAGCTCGGGGTCGGGCATGTTTTCCGTGTTTTAGCGGAAAACTGGTTCGGCCTCTAGCTGGGCGAAAAAGTGGTCGTAAGTTCTGTGAATCGTCATTTTATGTAAAAGAAACTGCAGTTCTGTCACTGTTTTGCGTAAGCTGTAACTTTCTGCTCGTAACTCGGTTTGGGGTGATTTCGGTGTCAAAAGTTCCCTTTTTGAGTCTAGAAACTTTTCTGTGTTTTGTACAAAACCCAGTTCGGGACGTAGCATGGGTCGATTTGTCGTTTTATACTGAAAGGTGCTGAATTTCGCCTCGATGGTACTGAGGTGTTGGTTACATTACAATTCGGTGGGACCGAGGCCTCGATGGTACTGAGGTGTTGGATACATTACAATTCGGTGGGACCGAGGCCTCGATGGTACTGAGGTGTTGGATACATTACAATTCGGTGGGACCGAGGCCTCGATGGTACTGAGGTGTTGGATACATAATTACTTGTAGGCGTTTACTCGTTTTATGTAACTGTGATGTTGTTGCTTATGTGCGGATAGGGGTGATGTGTATATAATTCCTATCTGCGCATGTGTTGGAATTCACTAAGCTTCGTGCTTACCCTTTCCCAATAAACTGTGGTTTCAGGTCCGAGCGGCTTCAAGGCGTGACGAGTACACACTGGCGCGCGAGGAGAGCTGGTTGCTTTATGATTTTGATAATTAAACGTTTATTCCGCTGGTTTTATTTTATAAAGATATTAATTATGTGTTTGCAAACGAAACGTTGAGATCATTTAATGAGTTGTTATCAATGAATTGTTAATTTAAAAATTTAAATTTGCTTGTAATTTTCGGGACGTTACAACTTGGTATCAGAGCACGACTTGAGTGAATCAAACGCATTTCGGTGTGTTTGATCTCAAGTTTGCGGCTATAAAAATTTTCTTTAAGTTTTTGGGAAATAAAACGAAGGAAAGATCCGTTTGAGAAACGGTGATCGGAGGCGCAGTGTGTACAGTCAGCCGGAGCCAAAGGGGAAAGGTACAGTACTTAGTGTTTTATTGCTTTCTAGATCATAGAGTATGCATGCTAGATTGCCTGTTGTTGACACTATGATGTATGTTGTACTACTTGCTATTAGGAATTTATGCTAATTATGATAGGTTACTAAATGGATGCCCTCTAGGTTGTATGCAGTAAGAGATTTATAGCCTTAGAATATTCGATTTAGTTCTATTGCGCAGCTCTTGTTTGAGTCCAACCGTTCTAGGATAGAGTCTTGTATTCGACTGTCTATTTGTTTCGCACTGCATATAATCGGGTATTCGCGAGGTCACCCGTTATAATTAGTAGGGATTCGGTAGTAGCAAGGGTAGTGGGATAAGAGGAAGTTCCTAGAGAGCTGGGAAGGGTGTTTATGTATAAATACGTGCTAGATTGCTTTCTAGAACATAGGAGTATGTATGCTAAATTGCTTGGTGCTTATTACACTGTATTGCATGTCTGCTGCTTGCTATTAGGGATTTGGCAGTAGCAAGGGTAGTGGTTTGGATGGAATTCCTAGGGAGCTAGGAAGAGTGTGTACATATGCCGGTGCGGGCATATGTGTATAGTTTCGGCGAGAAACTACTTGGACCCCTTGGGATGGAACTCGGAACGGGCGATGATAGGTGTGGTTGGTAGTAGTAGAGCTCCTACTACCGGAAGCACAGGATCAATGCTCGAGTCGGGGAAGTCACGAGGAATCCAAAGAGTTGAGCGTGAGTGTTGTTAGTATGAGTTATTATGTGCTAATAACGCGTTGTATTGTCTACCCAGAATAGCCATCACAAGGAGGAACAACTATAGTAAACCCTAGTACAGGTGTGTACTCGAAGTGTTTTGAGGTGATGATCGTTGGGGGTAGTGATGAAGGTCCTAAACTAGTAGTCGTTGGAATAGAAAGACGATTCTAATATTAGTCACTTGGAGTGACGATAAGAATGATATTTGTTGTAAGCAGATCATTTCGGGCCAAGATGAAAGATTGTGCTAGGGTCATAGGCTCATAGAGCCGACTTTGATTTGAGGAAAACCCGTAAGATGATTTGATGTGATTTCCCAACTTGCCTTAAGAGGTTTAAATGTCTTGATGACAATAGTAGACCGGAGAGTTTCGGAGTAGTAGGGGTCGAGACGTTGAATGCCGAATGAATCCTGCACGAAGTTATTTTGAAAATAAGATTGCATTAACAAATTCTTGTGTTTCAAATCTTTGTATGGACGGTGTTTTGGAATTTTGGGAACTGCTCAGCACACGCACAAGATTTTGAAACATGGTTTTGAAAGTGTATGAAATCGTTTTATCACGGGAGTGCAAACTTTGTTAGAATTTGTCTCATTTTCGTTATTTTTCCAACGGTTCTTTCGGGTACGATGTTATCCGTGTTTTGGTGGTGGTTAAGATGTTGGGTAAGTGACTACGGATTGAGACTCTAACATTGGAACTCCTCCACATGTGTTAGAGTTGAGACGAAAAGTTACATTCCACGATGTCTGTATGAAGGCTATTTTGGTGATTTGTTTAAAATGAGTTTGGAATCCCAGTGTCGCTTAACTTTTCGTTCGAGAGTTTGTGTTACTAAGTGTTTTTTTTTTGCAAATAGTTCAGTGGGTGGATTGATTCATGCGTGACATAAGTGATGCATGGAGGAATTTGGTAACATTTCATAAGGAGTTGTTTAGTGCGCTTTTTAGTCAGCTAAAGGTTTTATTGACATTTTCATGAAAATGCGATTTATCGACTTAGGGGTATGCATACTGGGGTAACCTTTGTTCTCGGCATTTTGATGAACGAGTCGTGCAAGAAAATGCTTTAGTTCCTTTTTGTCGAAATGAAAGACCATTTGATCCAAGGAGTGTTTTAATGTTGTAAACATCATGCATACGATTACAATGTGTTATATTTTGGAAATATAAATGCGTAGATTTTTGACATTCGGTTAATTTAGAATTACCGTTCATTTTTTTTGGGAAATTAAAAACTTTTGCTTTGGAGGAAACGAGTATTTTGAGCATTTTCGATAAATACATTTTTTAAACTATAATGTTTTGACATTATATGCCCCAAGTACGAAACTTGAGGAAGTGTTACAAGCTTGCATGCCTGCCCCCAGTTTGAGATTTTACGAGGTTTTTAGTCGATATTTCCAATTATTAGAAGCGGACTGGTTTATGTCTTCAAGTTTGCAACTTACACGAGACAATTGTGTTTTAACAAAAATATATTTGTAAACTGTGTCATCGTTTTGTGCGACTAGCTGACGCGCGAAAAATTTGTGGCGAACCCTGTGCCACGTCATTTATGATTAAAAAGAGGAATTTTTGAATCAAACGTCGTGAAACTTATTTTGAATTATGTGCACACCTTTGTCGGACCCTGTTTAAGGTCAATCGGTTACTTTAAGTGCACGTCATGAGTCAATCCATACTGGAATCGAGGCGGTTCATTTTAAAGAAATTATTTATTACGCTTTGCTTTTGTGTGAGTAAACCGAACTGCAATGGAACGATTTTCAACATGATTTTCCTATGTGGGACGAGCGTGTCCAGTTTTGCGTAACTATCGATCTGGTAATAGTAGTTTTATTACATACGATCTTTTTGAGATGAAAATCCTGATGTTGAAAATATTTTGTAAATGATTTTGTAAACCATTTGGGGAAATGTGCTTTTAAGTGTCATATGTCATTTCGAGAATTTTAAGGGTGTGAGTCCTTTTGGAAAACTCTTTTGTTTAACCCGTGTTGAGTCTGGGACTAAGGTTGATTTCAGAGTATTGCTTGCTTAAACTTTGTTTAAACGCATTTTCCGACCTATGGGTCTAGTAAGCGTGGAGCATTTTGCTCGGTTTTGATTTGGAGTTAGTCATGGCCTATTGCCCGGGTTTTAATGGCTCGATGTGGAGTCTAGTTGATGAGTTGTTTTTGTCGCACCGTTTGGCATTCTTTGCACGTTGAGTGTTTACATGTTTGGGTGAGTGAGTCAATCCGGAATAGGCATGTTGTTGGTAGGCTGTTTGCTTTGGATCCTTAGACACGTTAGTCAGTCGTTGGTAATGGTCGGTTGGGTATCTCGGGGTGGGACCCCGATATTCATGTGTTTTAACCTAGACCTTCCAGTAGGTACTAGGAGGATATAGTTGTGGGCACTTACCTGGGAGGTAGTTCCGGTGTGCTGGGTCTGGAGGCGTTACCTGGGAGGTAGACGTCAAGGTGTATCCTCGATACGGTGTCGACTTTTGGGCTTGAGGCCAAACACCTTTAGTATAATCGGAGAGTTGTAGCCGATTTTAAGATAATCATGGTATCGGTAGTAGTAACCCTGAAATGATCACTTGTGATGGATGGTTATGGTGGAATGACCTACGTGTGTGTTAGTTGATTTGGTTGTGGGGGATGTCTATTTGTGTTAGTGTCTAGGATAATACCACGCTCATGTGATTCATTGTAATCGGTTGGACCGATGTTCGGCGGGTGGCCGATGTTTGTTATTGTAATCGGGTGGACCGATGTTCGGCGGGTGGCCGATGTTTGTTACTGTAATCGGTTGGACCGATGTTCGGCAGGGGGTCGATGTTTTGTTGATATAATTTATTGAAAATCTTTGGAGTCTATTAGAATTCGTGGTAGTTAATCGACAGTTAAGGGTAGGAATGATCGTAGTCGAGTACCCTGTAGGGTATACTGTGAGCAGCTTTAGAATGGTTAGAGTTTGAAATTTGAATCGGGAGGTATGGATCATCTAAGGTTGGGAGACAACCGAAGTCGTTTGACTAGGAATGGTTTCAATGGTTGGAGTGTTCTTCCAATCGCGTTTTCAGTATTCTTGAAGGAGTGTTGTTGGTAAGGAAGTTTTCGGGAGATTCTTAGACGGTGTGAGAAATTAGGCCCCAGTTAGTGAAGGCCCAGTGGAAACACCGAAGGGGTTCCGAGTGAACTTGGGAACCTGAGGTTGAGTTGAGGGAAAACTATCTATTGATATTCGCGGGCATAGACTTCGAGGACGAAGTCTAATTCAAGTGGGGGAGAGTTGTAAAGCCCGTGTCCTGGTATGATTTATGTTGTTAATCTAAATCTTTTCTCTTAACGTCGTTAGTTATCAGGGTTAGACGTCGAGGACCTTAATTGTTAAAAAAATCGGGTTTCAAGGTTTATGTAAGACTAAATCTGCAGGGACCAAATGTGTAATATGGTGAAAGCCTTGCATGGGGGGGGGGGGGGGGGGGTCGGCCCATGAAACTCAAACCGAGCCACACTTTGTTTGATTGGAGTTTTCTTAGTGAGATAGCGAGAAGAAGAAAAGAAAGCAAAAAAAAAAAAAACCTATGCCTTCTGCCGCCGCACCACCACCAGCAGCGCCAGCCGCCGGCGCTGCTGTCTGCTGGAGAGAGAGACCAGCGGCGGGAGTGAGAGAGGAGGAGAGAAACCGAGAGAGTTAGAGCGGCGAGAAGAGAGAGAGAGGGAGTTCGCCGGAAAGTGTGGAGGTCGCCGCCGTCGTTGTCGTGTCCGCCGGAGAAGAAGAGTGAAGGTGTCGGGTTTTCGTCGTTGTGTCGTCATCGAGGTAAGGTTTCACTCGACGTTTCTTTTCTTTTCGTTTTCATCACCGGAGGACCACCGCCGGCCGCCGCTGCCGCGCCGCCACTGTGGTGGCTGGGTGTCGGGTGGCGGTGGTGGTGTGAGTCGTTGGTGCACGCGGTAGGGTGATCGAGAGGGAAGTGGTCTCGCGGTGGTTTGCGGGTTGTTTTATTTCCCCGTCGATGAACCGCCGCCGGCCGCCGTCGACGACCACCACTGCCGGAGGGCAGAGGGTAGTGCGTGGCCATGCCTTATTAATAATCACCGTAGAATCCGTTAAGCCTTGACTTAATCGTTTAAGCCGTTTCGTTAAAACCGTCGTTTCTATAATCATCAATTCATGTGGAAAATGGTGCAGCCACTGTTTTTACAACGGCTATAACTTTTCCGTCGTAACTCCGTTTGAGCCGAAACTGGCGCCCACGGTTCAAGCTCGGGGTCGGGCATGTTTTCCGTGTTTTAGCGGAAAACTGGTTCGGCCTCTAGCTGGGCGAAAAAGTGGTCGTAAGTTCTGTGAATCGTCATTTTATGTAAAAGAAACTGCAGTTCTGTCACTGTTTTGCGTAAGCTGTAACTTTCTGCTCGTAACTCGGTTTGGGGTGATTTCAGTGTCAAAAGTTCCCTTTTTGAGTCTAGAAACTTTTCTGTGTTTTGTACAAAACCCAGTTCGGGACGTAGCATGGGTCGATTTGTCGTTTTATACTGAAAGGTGCTGAATTTCGCTGTTCCGGAATCTGTTTTTGTAAAATCCGTAGTAAATTGTAGAAAAATCGTTAGGAGGCGTATAATATGTCCTTGGAACCCTAACTCAGAGTACTTTCTGGTCATGAAATAATATTGGGAATTTTCTGGGTTTAAAGGGGTCGAAACAGGTCCCGAACAGACCTGTTTAGTGAGAACGGAAAATAGTTTTAGTGACGGTTTAAGCGTGTGTCGTGTCATAGGGTCCGGGTCTTGTATTGACACGTTTTAACATGCATTTAGGTGCTGGGAAGTGACCGTAATTGTGAAGCTTGAATTGTGTTATTAAGCTGGGCGCGCATTCGAGGTGAGTTCTCTCACTGTGTAGTTAGGGGTTGTATGCATGTCATAATAGTTTGTATGTACTACTGTCTTTGTGGTGTGAACTAGTTGTTTGTGGTGTGTAATATTTGATTGGTTTGAATGCTTGGTATAAATGTGTTACATTACAATTCGGTGGGACCGAGGCCTCGATGGTACTGAGGTGTTGGTTACATTACAATTCGGTGGGACCGAGGCCTCGATGGTACTGAGGTGTTGGATACATTACAATTCGGTGGGACCGAGGCCTCGATGGTACTGAGGTGTTGGATACATTACAATTCGGTGGGACCGAGGCCTCGATGGTACTGAGGTGTTGGATACATAATTACTTGTAGGCGTTTACTCGTTTTATGTAACTGTGATGTTGTTGCTTATGTGCGGATAGGGGTGATGTGTATATAATTCCTATCTGCGCATGTGTTGGAATTCACTAAGCTTCGTGCTTACCCTTTCCCAATAAACTGTGGTTTCAGGTCCGAGCGGCTTCAAGGCGTGACGAGTACACACTGGCGCGCGAGGAGAGCTGGTTGCTTTATGATTTTGATAATTAAACGTTTATTCCGCTGGTTTTATTTTATAAAGATATTAATTATGTGTTTGCAAACGAAACGTTGGGATCATTTAATGAGTTGTTATCAATGAATTGTTAATTTAAAAATTTAAATTTGCTTGTAATTTTCGGGACGTTACAACTAGCGTAGGGTCGCCAGCAGAGTAAGACACATCCATCCATGGCCCGAACGGTGTCCCTCTAAAGATAGCCTCAAGGGTATCCGCGCGATCACCTAATCCCCTAAAGCGGTTTCTTAAGTCCTCGATGTAGGCAGCTTTGCACTTTAGCGTCAAGTCGATGTTAAAGAAATCCCTCTACATAGTCATTCACAGATGTTATAGTTAGTGTTATATATAGATGTTGCGGTTTATTTTATTTCAACGTATAATAGTGTTATAAATAGATAAAGTGCGGTTTATTTTATTTCAACGTATAATAGTGTTATATATAGATGTTGCGGTTTATTTTATTTCAACGTATAATAGTGTTATATATAGAGGTTGCGGTTTATTTTATTTCAACGTATAATAGTGTTATATATAGAGGTTGCGTTTTATTTTATTTCAACGTATAATAGTGTTATATATAGATGTTGCGGTTTATTCTTAAAAGTTTAGGGACCTAAGTTGTCATTCTTAAAACTGTAGGGACATAAGTTGTCATTCTTCAAAGTTTAGGGACCTAATTGGCATTCTTAAAAGTTTAGGGACCTAAATTGTCATTCTTAAAAGATTAGGGACCTAAGTTGTCATTCTTAAAACCGTAGGGACCTAAGTTGTCATTCTTAAAAGTTCAGGGACCTAATTGGCATTCTTAAAAGTTTAGGGACCTAAATTGTCATTCTTAAAAGTTTAGGGACCTAAGTTGTCATTCTTAAAACCGTAGGGACCTAAGTTAACATTTTTTATAAAAAAACACCTTCTTAACAAATTTTTTATAAAAACACACTCTTAACAATTTTTATAAAAAACACATTCTTAACAATTTTTTTATAAAAACACACTCTTAACAATTTTTTTTATAAAAAAAACACATTCTTAACATTTTTTTATAAAAACACACTCTTTAGAATTATTTTTTATAAAAACAATCTCTTAACAATTTTTTTATAAAAAACATTTTTAACAAGTTTTTTTTATAAAAAATACGTTCTTAACAATTTTTTTATAAAAACACATTCTTAACAATTTTTTTATAAAAATACACTCTTAACAATTTTTTTTATAAAAAAACACATTCTTAACATTTTTTATAAAAGCACACCATTTAGAATTATTTTTATAAAAACAATCTCTTAACAATTTTTTTATAAAAAACATTCTTAACAAGTTTTTTATTTATAAAAATACATTCTTAACAATTTTTTTTATAAAAACACACTTTTAAGAATTATTTTTATAAAAACACACTCTTAACAATTTTTTATAAAAAAACACATTTTTAACATTTTTTTATAAAAACACATTCTTAACAATTTTTTTATAAAAAACTCACTCTTAACAATTTTTTTATAAAAACACACTCTTAACAATTTTTTTATAAAAAAACACATTCTTAACATTTTTTTATAAAAACACACTTTTAAAAATTATTTTTATAAGAACACACTCTTAACAGATTTTTTTATAAAAACACATTGTTAACAATTTTTTTATAAAAAAACACATTCTTAACAATTTTTTATAAAAACACACATTTAAGAATTATTTTTATAAAAACACACTCTTAACAATTTTTTTATAAAAATACTCCTATAACAACATACACATTATAACATACAAATATCACATTCAAACATAAAACCATACATATCATATATCTTAAAAATGTTAAACATAGAACATATTCAAACATAACAAAAGTTATAAACACTCTAACAACATACAAATCATATATCTTAACTTAAAATAACATACAAAAAATAACAAAAAACATAAGGAAAACATACCATAGAGGTAATACGAGACATATTCACAAAACTCGAACACGTGTTCCACACGACAAAATTGAGAGAGTGGAGAAAATTGAGAGAGAGTTATTAAAAAATTTGAGATGGTTTAAAATAATGAGAGGTGGCCGAAGTTGGTCCCCCCACCCTTTATATAGTGCGGCTATGAGAATAAAAATTAGGGTTTTTGTCTTCAAATTTTTTTAGGGTTAACCATGTGCTGACGCATGGCGGGTTAGCCCGCGATCGCGGGCTCTCAACGCGGGCAGGGACTAAAACTGCCAACACTGGCATTCTTGAGGGGGAAAGCTGGGCCGCAGGCATTCTTGAGGGACCAACGCGGGCAAAGTAGGCAAACCTGGGTGACACGTGGGCCTGGGGCCCGCGATCGCGGGGCCCACCGCGGTTTTTTGTGGCATTTCGGTAAGATGGGAGAGATTTGTGGCATTTTGGTAACAAAGGGTCAAACTTTTGGCATTTTAATTAATTTCCCTTCATATTATTATATAAAATCAAGTTGTTTTTATTTTAAAATATTTAAATTGATATTTTTTTAATATTTATAAGTCATTTATTCAAATTTTTATCAAACATTTGTTTTATTTAACAAAAATAAAGACTGTAGGGTAAAATAGTCATTTTCTAACATTAAGACTGTTTATTCAACACAACAACCGAACACCAACTTATTTGTTAACAGCCAGACAACCATATCTACTCAGACAGCTATATCTATTCAGGTATTAACAAGAAACAAACCGAACAACACCTAAGTGAGCTGAATGTTTCCTCACGTTGGTATCCTTGAAAATTGGTTCCGTACGAGACCAATTGAGGTTGTCGGTAATCAAATTTTCGACCAAATTGATTTGTGATATTATTCAACATTGGTTGGGTTCCAGCGAGAAGTGCCAAATTTGGTGAGAAACGTGAGAAGTGGTTATCAACCGTTGGATGATAAATGTACGAACATCAGGATGAGATGTACCAGATCAATTCCCTTTTAAGCCGAAATTTATAGGAGGGTATTTGATTAAAAGTGATCAATGGTTTAAAAATACTTCTCACACTTCTCACAAAAAATGACACTTTTCACATGATCTCATGGGTGTATTTAAATATAAATATATAAGAGGTTAAATTAATGGGTTCAAACACAAACCGACCTTAGCTCAGTTGGTAGAGCGGAGGACTGTAGTAGGCTTCAAGCCATCAGCTTATCCTTAGGTCACTGGTTCGAATCCGGTAGGTCGGATAACGTTTTTTCTTCTTCAATTTTTTTTTTCTTCTTTTAATTTAATTCTTGTTTTGCTATTGTCGGATGTGAGATCAAAAGGAGAATTTATCGCTGTGCTCCAAATCGATCCAACATCTTCTACACCGTTTCATATACACTCCATCTATGGTAAGTGCTAGATGCTCGATTTTGGTTTTTTCGACCTTCACACACACACACACACACAAACTATTAAAGCCCTAGATTGATTGAATTTGGATCACTCAGCTTCTCAAATCCCCTTACTTTCATCTGAATGAATCGAATCTGAAGATACGCGTTTAGTATCAATCTGATGCGTTTACTTTGATTTAATGTCAGTATAGGAATTTTAGTAAGATGCAAAGCAATTCTTAGAAGATGTATGTGTATGTAAAAATGTTCCTTTTGCGTCAACTGAATGCATATTTCTTTTAGTCATTTTGTGTCAGATTCAGACGTGATTACCTTAGGATGAACTTAATCATCGTTCATTGGTTTTAACTTGTTCAGAATGCTTAAATTGAACAACTATGTGCCGTCTTGGTTTTAACTTGATCAGTATATTTGCAAGTTTATCACGGGCGTCTTGGTGCACCTCGATTTCTGGGGTTTAAGACCAGTGTTTGTAGGCAGTATTTCATCTTGCAAAAGACGCTGTTTCACTGTAACCTTGACCTTCGAATCACATCTACGTGTTGATCCAAAGGATGAAAATTGGAAGTGTGTCAATGTGTCTCCCCTTGGAAATTCTGTATCCTGAATGACTTCACGGGAAGAGTGACTCATCAAATTTATATGGCAGATGGATAGATAGTTACTGATAATGCCAGGAAATTTTTCTCTGGCTGCTATGCTACATAAACTACATTTGGGGCAAATGAAATTTTTATATATTTTTGTTTGTTAGTCATAACTCATAGGGATCATTAAATGTAGGTGAGAAATCATGAGATAGGTGAGTGAGTGATGTGATTTATGATTTAAGTTTATTAGCTAACATGGAAATATATCTTCTTATGCATAATAAAGTTATAATATTTGTTTTTGATGATGTTTGATTTGATTTACTGTCATAGGTGGCATACTTCTTTGTGTGTTTGTAGTAATTAACTCGTCATGTTTTTAACAGGCAAGCTCATTGAGGTTGTATTTGACTTGCATACGGAACACTTTAGAAGCTGCTATGTGTTTGCAGGTAAGCAATGTTATGTTACATGTAGTAGTTGGATAAAAAAGGCTAACATGCATCTAGATGTCTTTTTACGTTTCAAATATTGGAGAAGGAACTTGGACCCACCCTTTCTTCGTGGAAGTGCTACAAGTTTACTGCAAGAGAAGCTTTAAAAAGAATGGAAAGAAAAGTATAGGACTCGTTAACAGGGTTTGTGCATTATTAGTTGGATTGTCAAGCCAAAGTCTTGGAAGCACAGATGCTTGAACCTTACGAAATCTCTGTATCGGGTGTTTAGGTGCTTAAGGGTGCTGAATGGAGAGGCATTGCCTGTATCTCTGAATTGTAGACCACAAGTTCAGGGATACCGGAAAATGGATATGCAATGAATTCAGATGTGTGTGAGAGGAGGCTAGGTCAGGCAATGAATTCTTTCGGTTAAAAGTTTAGATTAGTATAGATGCACCAAATAAAATATGTGTGGGATAAGACACCAACTTAATGCATACAATCTGTCTAATGTTGTCATATCCTTTTTGCAGAACTTTCCTTGTCAAGAAGTTGAAAGGCATAACAAACCCGAAGTTGAGATGAAGTATGTAGCTGATACTTGAATTAGCCTTATTTTGAAGCTCATTTTACAATGTTCATTTTCATATCCCCAGACCCCAATGTATTGACTAGAGAACAAAGTGAAGAAAAACTTGTGTCAAAAAGTTTTGATGAATTTCTCTTCCATTTTCAGGACCAGCCCGGAACTTCTGCTCAACTCTGTAAGAACAGAATCTTGGTACTTCATATGAACTACATGGCTATATTTTTTTATTCATGTAGGCTGAGATTAGTCTGTGATAACGACTCATGTGAAGCATTAATGAGGATAGACAAAGGGGTGGAGTTGCCTTTCTCTTAGAAATAACGCTTGTTGATAAAATTGGCACATTAGTCATTTTTTGTTGTAGTTGTTTTTCTTCTCAAAACATATTGTTTTGGCTTTCATTGCATATGAGCCATCTTTTTGGCGAAAATGGAAAGAAAAAAAAAACACTACACTTGCAAGAATGAACAATTTTGGACAAAAAGTGCCAAAGACAATGGTCTGTTTTTTGTATTTACATTTATACAATTGTGTAATTCTAGTTTTAGAAATTGGAAAAATAGTAAATGTTGTGATTTGCATGGGATGAAACAACATCCTTTTCTAATTTAAAATTGTGGTTAGATTTCATGGCTGCATCTTTCTTATGATGCTTTCCTCTTTTCCCTTTGTTTTGATTGTCATGGTATAAGTACTAGTGGTTGTTTTTCCGTTGATTATTTATCTTCTTATTTTTATCATCATCATCGTCATGTGTAGCTGATACTTCCATTTCAGGTTTTGATTTGTCGAAACGAGGCTGAAAAATGCTTGATTGAAACTTCTATTAATTCACTGCGCATAAGTCTTAAGGTAATTGCAGTAGATGTTTTAGCAATCATTTCATTTACATATTTGTTGCTCACGTAGTCATGAGAAAACAAAGCATCTGATGTGTTGCCTACAGATCTTCTGGGAAAAAGATTCGAATTTTCTGAACAAAGTTTATAAATAATTCCTTTGTCGCATGAACCAAAGACAACAATTGTCTGCACATGTCTATTTGACAAAAGTCTAAAGTAGCCTCAAGTAATGACAATACAAGGAAGTCTTGTAAACTCTAATCAATTTAATTAGTTTTTATGTAGTGATGACAATGGGCAAGGAGGTCAACTGGAAGTTGTTGAGAACATCCCAAAAAATGAAAATGTTGCAATTTTCATAGGACTTCCCAAAATGGAAACCTTTCCAAATTTATTCTTGGTTTTGGGATTCTTTTAAACTCAATTGAAACTAAAAAACAAAGATCCTCATGAACCACGTTTCCTTCTCTTTCTCTCTCTCTCTCTCTCTCTATATATATATATATATATATTCGAAAGATGCTTCTATATTTCTTAGTTGAGCAACATCTTGTTTGTGTCAAATCAGTAATGTTTCAACTCTTCCCTTTTGGTCCGTACATAGGTAAAGCAGGCAGACGAGCTTGAAAACATCCTGACCAAGAAGTTCCTTAGATTTTTGTCGATGAGGGCAGAAGCTTTTCAAGTATTACGGAGAAAGCCAGTACAGGTGTGTAACGCCTTTTATGTAATGAGTTGATTTTTTTTCTTGTTAAACTTTACATAAGCCAATTGAAAATTGTGTTGCATCCTGAATCACAATAATGTAATTATGGGACTATAAAGTAACTTCGCTTGAAAGATAAAAATTGATTTTCAGTACTGGTTTTCGTAGTGATTGCATATTTAACCAGTTGTAAAAACACAAACAATATTTAACTAAAATCGTCTAGGAAAAGAGCGAGCTTGCTCGGCTCAAAGCTTGGTTTGTGAAAAACTGGTAGGCTCAGGTTGGGTTAGTGCTTACCAAGCTCAAAAAATTCATGGCTAGGCTCAATAAGCCAAAAGCTCAAGTTTTGGCTTGTATAGGCTCATACAAGCGTGAGCTTTGGCTCGGTTTTCATGGCTTATATACAAAAAAAAATCAATCCATAAAAAAAGTTGCATGTAAACTCGCTTTCTAATAATTAGAGTTAAAATTTCAAAAGAGGCCGAGACTAGTAGGTTGTAAATATAAATAACACCAAGTGGCTCATGTAGACCTGTCAGGCTCAACTCGTCGAAGCTTGGCTCATTTAGGCTCAACGTGCAGTCCAAGCCTCACTAGGCTTGAAAAGTGAGTCAGCTTGGCTCAAGCCTTTAATGAACCGTCTCATCTCATCTACACCTATCACGGTCCACATTTATATGGTTGCAGTTTAACTTTGCATATATGTTTGATTTTACTTGCTGATTAAAAGAAAGTCTAATTTTCTCTTCATGGTAATGCCATTTCTTTTTCAACTTTTAGATCAGATTGTTATTTTCTATGGAGAATATATGCCAAAGCTCCGTGGTTTTATAACCATATTTCTCTTTTTATCCTTTTTCAGGGTTATGATATTAGTTTTCTCATCACTAATTACCACTGTGAAGAGATGCAGAAGTACAAGCTTATTGACTTCATTGTGCAATTCATGGAAGTAAGATTTCAATTAACTTTAATTGCTGCCTTTTGACTTCATGCTCCAATTAGTTACTGCCTTTGACTCCATGCTCCAACTAATTACTGCCTTCAACTTCATGCTCCAACTAATTACTGCCTTCAACTTCATGCTCCAAATTTCTTTAGTGTACACGGATTTCCATTGCAATTTTTGTGAAGATTGTTTCTATGATTCAAATAACGATTAGAACACATGATAAACTTGCTAGATTCTTGATATGTGTAGCATATGTTCAAATAGGAAGCATTAACTAAAAAGTGTAAGTATGCATCTCAACTACATTTTGGTTCCAAGTAGGAATCCTTTGGGTGCATTTGGTTCACGGGGCATGACAGTACAAAAACTTGTTGTCCCACGTTTGGCGCGACATTAAACTGGGACAGAACAGAAGTTGTGCAATTTGTCTGCCCCACCAAAATAAGTAGAACAAAAATCAGGGAGACGAGACAAGTTTGGTAAATTACTAAACTGCCCACGTCAAATTAAAACCTTAAAACCTTCCACAATTCTTCACCCACTTACCTCACTCTCTCCCGTGCAATCCTGTCCGGTCTCGTCCACGTACCAAGTAAGAATTGGCAGTGCCTTCGAATTATACGTGTCAAAAGTAAGAATTATTTTCTAATGAATGTGGAACTTGTCCTCTTAATTGAGGTAGGACATAGCAACTCTTAGGAAGTTAATGTACAATGGTTGATTTGCAGGATATTGATAAAGAGATAAGTGAACTGAAATTGTCAATGAACACAAGAGGAAGGTTAGTGGCAACAGAATTTCTCAAGCAATTCATCTGAAAACCTATATATAATTGTAGTCAACCAGCATCAGCTGCTTGTACATCATCATCCACCAGTTTGCCTGGATTTGTGTTGTTTAAAGTTGATTTGAGGACATAGTATAGTTGCAAACAATGAATGACTACTTTGTTTGTTTCTAGTATTTCTATATGTTGTAATATTTTGCAGTGTGTATCACAGGTTTTTGGTTTAGCTAAGCATGAACAAATGTGAACTTATCGCTGTTGGATAAGTTGTTATGACTGTTCGGCATATGACCATCTCCGGTAGGGACACCAAATCTTACATTAAAATATTGAATTTCACGCTAGATCACTCTAACGGGGACACTGAATTTGGTGTAATGAATAGTAATGCACCAATTTCACCTAATTTGGTGAAATTGTTTAATGTATTTTCTCATTCTGATGAAACATTTTTATTTTTACATAAAAAAATACAAATATATGAAACAATTTCATCAAGAAAATAATTACTTTTAACATGTGACGGTATCCGTTGGTTGGGCACGACTTTGTCCATGACCTAAATTCGCACCAAAGGCCATTTGCGTCACTGAATAGTATCACATGTGGATCATATGTAATAGATTACGTTATTACATTGATAATACCTTTATCATGGAGGTCTAGTGATGTGCGGGCGAGTAGGCCCGCAACCTTGGTCGCTCCGAACGTCGTTCATGTCTCCGATTTATCACATGTTTATCATATATGATAAACTATAGGTATAACATGTGATTGCTATAGTAAATATATGTTCTCGCATTCTCGTAAAATGAAGGTGTTCTCGTTTGAACTCTTCCCATAAGATGCGCCTTGCATTTATGAGGCCTGCTCCTCATGCTTGCATCCTCGCCTAAGGCCCCCAGAACCTCTTTGCATCTAAGGGGGCGTTTACCAAACGCTTACCCGGGTAAGCGCTTACCGGTAAAATTCGTACTCACTTACCGGGCAAGATTTTAGTTAATCAAACGGTATTGTATGTACAATTTTTCCAGTAAGCACTAATCGTGGTAAGAGTCTTTGCCATTACTTACCGGGGTAAGACTCTTGGTCTTTATCTTAGCTCTTACCGCGTAAAAGATTCTTGGTCCTTGTCATATTCATCCGGTAAGATAATGTGATTTGGTAAACGGCAGACTTTAACAACTTTGTTAATAAGTAATAAAAACCAAATAACTCCTTATAACCATCATACCATAAAAATTGGATTTACTTTTTAGCCAATTTTGCATTAAACCATTCCAATTTCCAAATACAGAAACCATCATATTCCCTGCCAATTTGCCACACAACCTACTGATATTAATTCATGTATACTCAAACAAACTCATATATCTATATCAAAATTGAGACCAGCGATTAGTAACAAACCTTTGAAAAAAAAGCCCAATATCTAACCTAACATAACTGTATAACATAACACAAAATATGTGTATATATGGTACAAAAAAGACCACACAAAACCAAGATAAAAGGAGGATATATGATAGTGCTTCTCTCTCTCTCACTGGGACTTGGGTTTTTTGATTTTGACGTACGGCAACAACCCCACGAAATGTGTAATCCTAGGGTTCCACCCTCGTTGCTGAGCCCGACAAAACATCAAAAACTCATTTGCAAAATACGAGTTGAATCCCATGAATACGTGCCACCAAGCATGGCCTTGTGGATTGAAGTGCCAAACGGAAACGTTGTTACAGAAGAGACGATCACAAAGCCAACAGGAAAGCCCAACCAACAATGTGATGGTGTATAGTTTGGCTAGCCGCTTGGCCTGTTTATCTTGTGTGTGAATGTAGTACTTGTACATCCTCGGGATGCACAGAAGACAGAGTAATACGTAATGAAGTTTAAAACCAATATCGAAACGGAACTGTAAATGGAAGACGGCAAAAAGCGCACCATAGAGGAACAAAAAAGTGGGCATGGTACTTTTGTAATGCCAATCTGGTGTGTAGAGAATGTAGATGTACAAGAGCATTTCCCACACCATTGGTGTTTCATCACCTTGTTGCTGCCTGAAACAACAATTTCCATCAAATATAAATCATCGCAGCAAAAAAGGAAGAAAAAAAAACACATAATTCACTTATCTTTTCAAGAGAATGTACATAATGGGTTGGTTGGTTTTCCATTAAGTCATGTATGGATAAAGTTGTCTGTGTGGATTCATCTCCATATATAGATTGGGTGGGTTGATAACACCAGATCTATTAGGTAAACAATATGAATCTCATTGATCTTGAAAGAATCTTGATTTACATAAGAATGTTGAACTTTCTCTCTCTAGATTCTCTCATCTCTCTCTCTCTAGATCTAACAATTAACTCTCTTACCTTTGCTTAAACACTAAGCAAACCTATTTATACTATCTAATTACAAAGCATTAAACTCAATTACATTGACTTTTCACATAAACTACTTTGACTTTTCTTGACTTTTCATTTATATGACATTACAACAAATCTTGAACACAATTTAATGCCCTAGCAAGGGTTTTTGTGTCGGATGGTTTTTTCATATTTTTTTAATTGGAAGGGGCAGGTTTGGAGAAAAAAAAACTTGGTTTTCTGCATAAAGCTCCCCCTAGAAGCTTACCAAATAAGCCACTTTCTATATCATTAAGCCACTACCAAGCAGTCATGTATAGCACCGAATAAGCTGTGAGTCTCATTAAGCTCATTAAGTTGTTACAACGGGTCAAAACATCCCAAAGATGCCAATGGCCAAATGGTAAGAAGAATCCAAAAAGTAGTGCATCAAAAACGTAAAGTTAGGATAAAGAATAATATTGGGTTGTTTGGTTGGTTTTCCATTAAGTCATGTGCAGATAAAGAAGTTGTGTATAGATTGGGAGAGTTTTTGTTAGGATGGTTTTTTCATAGATGGAAATGGCGTGCTTTTTAATTAGGAGGGGTAGATTTGGAAAAAACTTGGCTTTCTACATAAAGCTCCCCAAAAAACTTACCGAATAAGCCACTTCCTATATCATTAAGCCACTAACAAAAAGTCTTGTATAGCTGACTGAATAAGCTATGAGTCCCATTAAGCTCATTAGGCTGTTAACAAATAAGATGAGAACTTCATTTAAAATCATCAACTTCAATGTAATTAAGGCTTAGCTAAATGGACTACAATTTTACAAACACTTACAGTCGTTGCAATGTAGCGTGGAACAGCATGCTCCCAATAGCAAGTATCATATTGGAGATGTGGAGTATGCTAAATCTTTTCTCAAACCGCTGGCTCAAGGCAATCACGAGGCCAATAACCGCAAAAAGAATGCTCGGGATATTTGAAATCGTGTTATAGAACTCCGCAATATAAGAAGAGTAGACGTAATTCTTTTCACACCACTCTGTGGTGGAAGTAACTGGGCCCCAAAAACTTGATGTTGCAAATGCCATTCTTCAAATTATGTATCAACCAAAGAGTTTTAGTCCCGAAGTAAACAATCTCGAGAGTCACCACGGCTGCTGCCTGCAAGTTGTGAATACTTCAGTAATGCATTACGAATTAATACGAATTTCTTCACAGGTTTAACACATATATTTTGTCTATCTGCAATACTTGTTGCATAATTTAAGAAAATCATGGGCAACAAAGATCCAACAAATGCTACCAATTTTGGAATTAACAAGTGTTCTGTCAAATTAAATAAAGTGGCAAGGTGATAAAATGCCTATAAGGGTGCGTTTAGTACGCAGACATGATAGATCAGGACAGGATGGGACAGGACAGAATAGGACAAAACAGTTGTTCAGCGTTTGGTAGACGGAATTGGACTGAACAGATAACATTAGATAAAAAAATTAAAAATAAAGAATGAATAAATATAAAATAGAACGTGTATTTGATGTTTTAGAAGAGAATTAGTCTTTATTTTAAGGTTTTATTGGTAAAATACAAGTCTGTTCCACCTTGTTCCATGGGGTGGGGGTGGAACAGGCCTGTTCCACTTTGCTCCACCATGTTCCTGTTTGTTCCACGTAAAAGTCATGCCAAACATGGGACAGTGATCCCTGTTCTGTTCTGTTATGTCATGTCCAGCGTACCAAACGCACCCTAAAGGATGGGAAATTGATCGAAATAGCCAATCAGAACTCCCCTCTTCACGTTAGCCACCTTTTCAACAAATTGACCGAAACAGCGTGAGATCAAGCAATAGCATTTACGCAACTTGCGTAATCTACTTTTGCAATATAATATTCAGGAAAATTAGACATTATGCAAGTTGTGTGATAGCTACGTGGTAATGTCTACTTTTTGCTTGTCCACGTAGACATTACGCAAGTAGCACTTAGGCAACTTGCGTAAAAGTCTACTTTTTATGAATATTATATTGAAAAAATGGGTTATGCAAGGTGCGTACGTGCCACTCAGAGGCAGATCCAGGAAATTTTCAAAGTAGTTGCACCAAATAAATATCATAATATAAAATAAAATAAAAAATAATTATAAAAAGTTCAGTTTCACTAGAAACTATAAATTAGTTACCTTCTACAATTGTTCTTTACGGCACATCATCTTTTGGAAGTGGTTAATTACATTTTTGTTCATGATATTAACAAAAATTAACCTCAAACATTAATAATAATAATAGAAAGAAATTAACCTAAAATTAGTCCCATATATAAACAAATTACCATAAATATACACAAAATAACCCCAAATTACATAAGCATGTTTATAAATTTTCACACTGGCCCTTAAAATTTCAATATTTATCGTTGCATAAAATAAAATCTATTATTTCACCATCATCAATTCAAAAATCTACACTCCACGGAACCAAATCTATGATTGCATGTGATACCATTACACTTCATGTAGATCCGCCTGTGGTGCCAATTGCGTAATCTCCGGCTATTTTGATCAATAAGTTTAAAAGGTGGCTATAAAGTGAAGAAGGGGTCAAATAGGCCATTTTAGACAATTTCCCTCTAAAGATTATCACACTAGTTGCTACTTAGAAAATCAGACTGCAATCACCTTAATGTAAAACATATCCTAACCACCAAATAGACTATCTTAAATTTCAGTAAAACTTGGCTCTCATATAATACACAAAACAAAACAAACACCAGCCATGGATCTAGAACAACATCCTTCCATACCATATCAATTAAGATAAGTGCTTTATGTCAAGAGTAATCACTTTCACTTAACTTATCTGGTAACATTCTTGGCCATTAAAATGAATTGTTGGTAAGCATCTTTTACCCTGTAATCCCTTACCAAGTAAGAGTCTTTCTCCCTCACTTAACAGGTAAGATCATCGGACCTTTGCTATGCCTCTCTGCCTCTTACCGGGTAAGTTTCTCAGACCTTCACATGCTCACCCGGTTAGGGGTCGTTTACCAATCGCTTATCCGGGTAAGTGCTTATCTGTAAAATTCAATACTATCACTTACTTACGGTATAAGATTTTAATCCACCAAAATGGTATCTAATGCATCAATTTACCCGGTAAGCACTAACCATGGTAAGACTCGCCGCCCTCACTTATCCGGTAAGATTATTGGCCATTTGACCCTTGCCATATTCATATTCATCCGGTGAGCGCTTACCCTGGTAAGCTTTTGCTAAATGGCCCCTTAGTAACGACCAGAAAATGCTTACCCAGTAAGATTCCGGTAAATAGCCCCCAATCACTTAATGCATTTCAAAATACAAGTCTTCAAACAAAGAATCTCAACAAAATAAAAATAAAATCAAAGTCTCACTACACAAAAGCTAAAAACAACCAAAATAACAACAAATCAGAACCAAAAAACCCTAATTTCATCCATTCTTTCTAGCAACAATCACATTTGACAACAGAGTTTCAGAAATGAACAATTATCAAAGCAAAAGATACATACCCAAAATCGCAGAGAAATCTTTTGCTTCTTTGGGTACAACGGAAACGGAGTGGAAGAACTTTTTTAAGTTAATTGAAAAGATTCGTCACACGGATTTAAAGGAATCTTTGAAACCGCTGGTTGGAGCGCGTGGCATGTGAGGAGGGAGTCGGCAGATGCGCGTATAGGATCAGGGCCGTTGGATGGAAATCATCTGCGGTTGAGATTAGCATCACGAAATCTTTGTGATGGGACAATTTTATGCCATTTTAATTTAAAACATCCACTTTTTTGTTATTTTCTGTCTTACAAATTTAGTCGGTAGGATTAGAATATTTAACTAAAAACGTTTTTCTTTTAAATAAAAAAATAACTATATTTATGTATCCATTTAAAAACATTACGGTATTTTTGTAGCATGGTAAATGTGAGATTTTAAATATGATCGTTTTTCTAACGTGAACTATATTTCTGATATTTTTTTCGTACAAGATCAATTTTCAATTTCATCTTCTTCGAAAAGGGATTTTGGCAAGTAGTTTTGTGAACTGTCATGTATGTGATTTGCAACTTTCATAGTGAAGTGATGTTTTGTGATCGGTCACGTCCAGTGGCGGATGCATGATTTTTACATAGTGGGGTCACCTTTAAGGTAAATTATGCCCGTAAAGTCGTCCGATGTGTTTTGAGCTTATTCTCACTGTTTCGATGGATTTTTAAAGTTTTTTGATTGATTTGGATGGACTTTTAAGTTTTTTTGTCTATTTCAAGAGACTTTTTCGAGGTTTTCTTGTTAATTTTAAGAGTTTTTTGATGTTTTAGTTGATTTCAATGTACCTTTTTGGTTCCTGGAACACAGTTGAAAAATTAATGGGGGAAACTATGATAAAAAGTTTAAAAAAATGTTTTTAACCTATAAAAATAAAGAGAAACAAAATTTCACTTGGGGGATGGGACCCCACCTTTTACAAGGTGGATCCGCCCCTGGTCACGTCTACATTTTGATTTCGCTTTCGATATCCAACTCTTATTTGTACCATTTGTTTTCTAATCGTGCAAAAGATTTCAGTTGCTCTTGGATGGATTGGTGTTGCGATCTGGGGTAATTTCTTAGGATGTTCGTTTTGGAGTCGTTTTTCATGTTGTATTTTCTTAGTGTTGGGTTCGTTTTTTTAGCTTTATACATCTTGCAGAAAGAACCTTTTATATTATTGTATTTTGGTTTTTTCTTTTAATAAACTTGGGATATTTCAAAAGAAATGGGGCCTAATTTCAATTGTATTTTGGGCTTTTCATCAACCTATGTAAAGCCTTGTGTAGATTCAATTTGTCAATACTTTAGGTTTAGGTTAAGATTGTTATTTACCTATTTTTTATGCTCAACATATATTACATATATGTTATTATTTTGCATTGTAATTAAAAACTTTTGATGTAATAGAGTCTCCCAAAAATTGAAACATCCTTAAAAAGAGTTGATTAAGAAATTTGTGAGTCAACCGAACTCAACTAATATGTTTTGGGACTATAAACTAATTTACTGAAAGAGTTTCGTTTTATAGTTATAAACTAATATTATTCAACTGGATGTCTACTCGTACAATGCAACCTGATGCATTTCGATTATGTAGTTAAGAACATAGAACCCTCGATTTTGATCCAGGTTTCGTTCTATTTCATGTCCCTCTCCATTTTATTTTATGGTTTTGCGTGATTCTGAAAGAATGAACTAGTGTTCCATTGGGTATCAATTTTATGTATTGTTTTGTCGTATTAGCAGGGCTCAACGCTTATCTATGTTTAAACTCATATATCAGTTGGTTATCAGTTAATTTTTTGAAGTTTTAAAACTTGTACATATCTCGTAATAAATTGTAAACTTGAATTTTAAGAGATTAGCTACATGATGTAAATGTTTTATAAATTATAATATAATAGATATAAATATGAATATGCTCGAATGTGAATATACTCGTGATCAAAATTTTGAAAACTTGGTTAAATATTAATATGGGTATCAAATTGCATAGGATAAAATACTCATTTATCCGATATAATTTGTTTTATTAAAACCAACGAGCACGCAGCCCAGTGGCAAGGTAACATCCTTAGGAGGGTCAGTGGATGGTATCCCTGACTACCCGGGTTCGAACCCCGTGGTGTGCGCTCTGCGGTATCCAGACTTCAAGACGGTCCATTTGGGCCGGGTCTTGGGCTAGTCGAAAGGCTGGTTGGGCCAGCCATAGGCTGGGCCGAGTCGACGGGGATTAGTCGGGTGACACCCTTAAGTGGGAGCCCAGATATCCCGGGAACGTGTGTGTGTTCTACTCTCGTTCAAAAAAAATTGTTTTATTAAAAAATAATTATATTTAAGGTGATTTAGATTTTGTATAGGTTTTCAAAACTTGATCCCTTTCACCGGGAACGGTAACATGGGTTTCATAACCATCCAAACTTACTTTCTTATTGTTTACAATAGAGTAAAATAAGAATACTATAAAAGCTAGAAGATCTTGAACGCATTATTGATTTATACTTGATGCTTTAATAGTTGTATCCTTCAAACGTTAAGAGCTTTTTAAGGAAAAAAGATCAATTAGTTTATAATATAGTATAGATAACCTCAATGGCGTTTGTAACACCCCGAAAATTGGAAAACGAATTTTGGGACTTGCGGACGTCCACATGGGCGCAAGGCCGGACGTCCGCGAAGGGCGGAAGTCCGCGGGTCGTCCGCAGAAGCAACAGAAGAATTGTGGGGTTCGGATCAGCTCAAGGTCGGACGTCCGCGTGGTGGTCAATCCGGGCGTCCGCGAAGGGTCTGATGAGATATTTTTAGTTTTTAAGCCATTTTCCCTCTCTCTTCCCTCATTTCACCTTTCAACTCCAAATCAGATCCTCTCTCTCTCTCAAATCGATTTCTCTCAAGAAACCCTAAATCCTTCATCTCCTCCTCATCCTTCTTCCCCCCAAATCAAACCCCTCACCATTGTTATGAACCTTAACCTTCTAGAAACTTTTCACTTCATCTTCCTCATCAAGTTTCTAGGGTTTCATCCAACCCTTTTTCTCCATTTTGAAGATTTGGAATGTGTGGTTCATTTTGGTGATTCTATAAGTATTTTGGTTGGTGGATTCAAGTTGTGGTTAAGGTACTACTCTTTTTTTTCATCTATGAAAGTTAGGGTTTTGGTATACGTTGAGGTTTTGATGTTTTATATTGGGGGAATGATTCTAAGTGTTTGGGGAATGGTTCTATACGTTTGGATCTGAGTATTTATGGTTGGAAACGTTTGGATCTAGATTTTTGGAAGATTTGGCTTAAAGATGCAAGTTTCTTCAAAGGAGCTTACGTTTAGAGAAAATATAGATGTAGCCTAAATCTAGCAAGGTGAGTTCAAGTTGCTTTGTGAAAACTTTGTACATGCCAAAAATGTTATTTTTCCAAGTACTTATGTGTTTTACATGAAAAATTATCAGTGGTTGAGTTATTTGGTGGGTTTTAACTTTTGAAGTAGTTATTGTTGTAAATATTGTAAAACGCCTACATTTGGAATTTTGGGGAATTTGACAGATAAATCATAAATGAAAATGTGTTGATGATTTATTTTATAAATGGAGTCCACTTGATATGAAATGCATTTTGTGTATATTTTGGAAACATGCATTTAGTATGTTATGGGACGATTTGAAAATATAACGGTGTGAGTCCCTTGGAAAAGAGGGTTGTCCCAACCCAAGGTTTTACTTCGGGTTTTTTCATGGATTCGAAATATTTTTTTGCAAAGGTGTGTGTTGCTAAGTTTAATTTCGTTTTATGACTTTTCACGATTGATCTTTTGAGTTAGTCGAGCTTATGTCTCGGTATTGGATTTTGTTGCGTCTTGGGGACATTTGTCCAGTTTTGATAGCCTAAAGTTGAGTTTTTGGTTGTGATATACGTTTATTGAAGAATTGCATGTTTTGAATCCGTTCGTTCATTCGTTTGGGGTCGTGTACTATTTTAGACCTTGTTAGCTATGGATCCATAGGCACTTGAGTTTTACGTTCAATTATGAGACGCTAGTCTCTCTTATTGTAGCACGGAATAGGCATCGGGTTCCATGGTAAGTAAGGTGTGGGCCTATATGGTCGGGCATCATCCCATGGGCAGTAAGGTGTAATTCCATATGTGCTTGGCACGGGATAGGCATCGGGTTCCATGGTAAGTAAGGTGTAGGCCTATACGGTCGGGCAGCGTCCCATGGGCAGTAAGGTGTAATCCCAAATGTGCTTGTTTTGTGGACTTGAGTGACCCAATGTATAGACCTAGAGTGGTTGAAGTTGGGGGCTCCCTAGTCTCCACGGGCAATAGATCTGGAGTGATTGAGCTCGTTATTTTGTAAGAATAGTCCACGTGCTTGTTTTATTTCATGGTTATGTGACCCACTTTTGTGTTCCGTCACGTGCGATGTAAACGGGTCTCCCCCTCACCGAAAGGTGTTGCTTTGGGTATTCATTTCTATCCATGTTTTCGGTGACGTGTTATATTTATATGGATTGTTTTTCCATGGTATGTAAGTTGTGGGTTATATCTCATCCGTGTTTGTGATGTTTTGAATAATAGCGATTATTTTATGATTTCAATTATTTTAGAAATCAAATGCTATTTCACTTTTCAAGTGGGTTTTGGAATGAGTCCGTTTTGAGAATCATTTTATACTAAAGCTTCTAGCACGGGATTTGTGTGTGTTGGAAAAATGGGTGATTTGCATCTAAAGTAAATTCTTTTGAACTCATGACTTAAATTGCATCTCTCTCTCTCGTTTTATGAATTGTATGGTCATGATAAAACTCTTGAACTCACTAGGCGTTAGCCTAATCCTTTTTATTTGTCGGCATGTGCAACAGGTTCAGGTTGGGAATATCTTTAGCTACACTGTGGAGTGATGAGTGCTAGTAGGTTGCACGAGAAGTGATTTGTTTAAGTGAAGTCTTCCGCACTTATTTGGGATTAGCAAATTGTAATTGTGTTAAGTAACACCCGACTGTATGTGGTCACATAGAATGATTTTGAGTTGTTAATTATGAGAGTCGTTACATTTTATCTTGATGTTATTCCATGAATGGTTAGTAGAAGGAATTTTATTCCTTAAGTGGTTATTTCATTGAAATTTTTATCTAGTTGCTCTTCCCAATTCGAGGGTGTTACAGGGTTTTTTTCCCGCTTTTTCCAATTATGACCTTAATGTTTTATTTATTGATTTTTTAATATTTCATTTTAGGTTTTACTATATCATCTAACTTATCATCTATTTTTTACCAGACGTGGCTAGCAGCTAACAACTAACTTATTTGGTCAACAACTAGTTTATCGGTCAACATCTTATTTGCCAAACATAGTCCTACGCGTTTTGATTCGTTACCCGACGTACTTGCTTACCTAATTTGCCACCTATATCCACAACATTTTGGTTAGGGACAGTTTAGTTCGTGCAACGACTTTACTGCCTAAATCATGCCCTCCCCACCGTGCGTTAATGAGCCTTCTTTACGAGTTTGTCTCAGTATACGGTTCATGGTCACCCGTTATTGTAGTGACTTCATATTTTTTTGGGTATATACTATCAGGATCTAAGAATAAAAAATCAAAATCGAGCTTCACCTCGTTTGAAAAAGAATGGTCCTTATTCGACTATACCAAGTTGATGCTTGGTTTTTAAAATGTGCTGATATCAGAAGTCTCATTTCACTTATGATTGATAAGAGGCGATGTTATAGTCTAAAAGCATAATCATAAAACTTTTTGTTTCTAAAATTGATAAATGATTGAATGTTTGTAACTATTTATTTTACTATAAATTATATTTTTAATCATAAACATATAAAATACTTATATAGATTTTTTTTTGTAACTATTATACTTATTTTCAAACAACAAAATCTTAAAAATTACTCATCTATTTCAACATATTTCCATGCTCCAACGACTTCACGTATTTATTCATAACAGGTATGAATGTTTATAAAACATAACTTATAATATGATAAATAACATGATAGTTAATAGTCAGAATATCGTTATTGATTTATAATATATAATTTAGATTTTATTTAAATTTATTCGTGTATTAAATATTTTTACTTAATAAATAAATTATTAATAAAATAATAAACATGATAAAATAAAGAGCAAGTTATGTTTTTCGTCCACGTGGGTTATTGAAAATTTCTATTTTCGTTCCTGTGACTTTGGAATTGCGACTTTCATCTCCAGGACTTATAATCTATTATTATTTTTCGTGCTTATGATTTAAACTTGATAGCTTTTTCGCCCCTATAGTTTATATTTATTTATATTCTAATCCTTCATACTTAAAAGTAGTAATTGGCTTCACGGACGAAAATTGAAATGAATTGCAAGCCGTAGGGACAAAAATCGAAATTTCAAAACTACAGGGACGAAGTGCACAATTTTTAATCCAAATGCCGAAATCTAACGAGTAGTGTGGCTCACCTATGTTTTTTGGCCCATCAATATATATATATATATATAAAAAGCAAAATGTAGGGGGAAGGGTTAAGGAGAAACGTACATGTCCATTTATCTATTTTTATACAGTTTTGATTTATTTTAAATACAAACCATACATTAAATGTTGTAATTAATTAGAAAAACTTTTCATTTTTCATTTTATAATTATATAAGATGGATATCAATCAATATAAATCAAATACTTATTTTAATATGTTACATTTTTATTTATCCTTAAG
Organism: Saussurea involucrata; assembly: GCA_033807775.1. Taxonomy (NCBI): domain Eukaryota; kingdom Viridiplantae; phylum Streptophyta; class Magnoliopsida; order Asterales; family Asteraceae; genus Saussurea; species Saussurea involucrata. The sequence continues at coordinate 19,527,019 of CM066325.1, forward strand.
TAGACTAACAATGCTTATAAATCAAAAATATTTTTAATATTGTATGTTTTTGTTTATTTATATTTTTATGGATAAGCTAACAATACTTATAAATAAAAACTTATTTAATAAAATGTATTCTTTATTTACATTTTTATTTATCCTTAAGTAGACTAACATCAATCATCAATATCAATATATATATAAAGCAAAATGTAGGGGGAAGGGTTAAGGAGAGGCATCCATGTCCATTTATCTATTTTTATACAATTTTGATTTATTTTAAATACAAACTATACATTAAATGTTGTAATTAATTAGAAAAACTTTTCATTTTTCATTTTATAATTATATAAGATGGATACCAATCAATATAAATCAAATACTTATTTTAATATGTTACATTTTTATTTATCGTTAAGTAGACTAACATCAATATATATATATATATATATAAAGCAAAATGTAGGGGGAATGGTTAAGGAGAGGCATCCATGTCCATTTATCTATTTTTATACAATTTTGATTTATTTTAAATACAAACCATACATTAAATGTTGTAATTAATTAGAAAAACTTTTCATTTTTTATTTTATAATTATATAAGATGGATACCAATCAATATAAATCAAATACTTATTTTAAATGTTACATTTTTATTTATCCTTAAAGTAAACTAACAATGCTTATAAATCAAAAATATTTTTAATATTGTATGTTTTTGTTTATTTATATTTTTATGGATAAGCTAACAATACTTATAAATCAAAACTTATTTAATAAAATGTATTCTTTATTTACATTTTTATTTATCCTTAAGTAGACTAACATCAATCATCAATATATAAAGCAAAATGTAGGGGAGGGTTAAGGAGAGACATCCATGTCCATTTATCTATTTTTATACAATTTTGATTTTTTTTAAATACAAACCATACATTAAATGTTGTAATTAATTAGAAAAAAATTTCATTTTTTATTTTATAACTATATAAGATGGATACCAATCAATATAAATCAAATACTTATTTTAATATGTTACATTTTTATTTATCCTTAAGTAGACTAACAATGCTTATAAATCAAAAATATTTTTAATATTGTATGTTTTTATTTATTTATATTTTTATGGATAAGCTAACAATACTTATAAATCAAAACTTATTTAATAAAATGTATTCTTTATTTACATTTTTATTTATCCTTAAGTAGACTAACATCAATCATCAATATATATATATATAAAGCAAAATGTAGGGGGAAAGGTTAAGGAGAGACATTCATGTCCATTTATCTATTTTTATACAATTTTGATTTTTTTAAATACAAACCATACATTAAATATTGTAATTAATTAGAAAAACTTTTCATTTTTTATTTTATAATTATATAAGATGGATACCAATCAATATAAATCAAATACTTATTTTAATATGTTACATTTTTATTTATCCTTAAGTAGACTAACAATGCTTATAAATCAAAAATATTTTTAATATTGTATGTTTTTGTTTATTTATATTTTTATGGATAAGCTAACAATACTTATAAATCAAAACTTATTTAATAAAATGTATTCTTTATTTACATTTTTATTTATCCTTAAGTAGACTAACAATGCTTATAAATCAAAAATATTTTTAATATTGTATGTTTTTTTATTTATATTTTTAAGGATAAACTAACAGTACTTATAAATCAAAACTTATTTAATAAAATGTATTCTTTATTTATTTAATTTTTTGTTTTCTTAATAAGTTAACAATGATTATAAATCAAAACTTTTAAATTATTTTAATTTTTTAGTAATATCTACACCAATTTTATAAGATAGATAACAATGCTTATAAATCAAATATACTTATTTTAATAGGTTATATATATATATATATAAATATTTATCTTTTAGTAGGTTAATAATGTTTATAAATAAACATTTTTAATATTATATGTTTTTATTTATACATTTTTATGGAGTAACCTAACAATACTAATAAATCAAAATTTATTTTTTATTTATTTAATTTTTGTTTTTATTAATAAGTTAACGATGATTATAAATCAAAATTTTTAAATTATTTTATTTTTTTACTAAGATCTATATCAATGTTTGTATTCTTTCTTTTAGTAAGATAACAATATTTGTTTTAATAAATTATGGTTTTTTAGTAAGATAACAACTGTTTATAAATCAAATTTTAGTAAAGTATATTAATTTTTATAATAATATTTGTATTCACCGCACAAGGCACGGTGCTGTTACCTAGTTAATTAATAATGGTTTATTAATACAACAACAATACCCGAATTCATAAGAACATAAAATGCTCTTATACCAACAATTATAGAAACATATTTTAGGCACGTAAAATCACTGCTAAAACATATTGACTTGTTTATACACCATTAGAAAAAATATGAGAAATTAGGTATAACGATTTTTAAACACCAAGAAAAGGAGCCCAATTGTATGAGGTATATCTAATTAAGTTTAAATGGATCAAATATATACGACAAAAGGTACGTTGAACCTCCAGGACATCTATCCATGATTGATGATTGATGATGATGTGCACACACACACATATACATGAAGAATTGTAACGCCCTAAAAACTGGGTAAGATTTAAAACTTTCAACTTTCCGGAAATATGCATCTAAAATAGACAAATCACCCAAATAAGTGGGGAAATAGAGTATGGCGTTTACAATTTCAAGGAATAAGCAATTAATGGTTCAACAACCTAATAATCTAAACCACTAGTCTTAGATTACATTCAGGTGTTGTTTAATTGCTACCAAAAATTCAATGTTGACAACTATCATGTACGCCTCTATACACTTCAAAAATGCTATTCACCATCACGTCCCTCTACTCAAGTCCGAGGAGCCCCACCGCTTGAAGACCCTAACCATACACCCAAAAGAAGAAGTGTTAGTCTAAAGCGATAAGAGTAGAAGCCTACAATTTATAAGAATAGGAATTAATTCGAGATATGATGGGAACATAATAAACCCATGGTGGAGGACACCCGATATCCAATGCTTCGTCCGTTGGTGGAAACTTGATAATTTAACAATATTTACATAAGACAAGGTAACCATATACCCGTTAGTAGCAATAATCACATATCAACAAATAAGACGAAAACAAGCGCAACCCCGAGGAGTATAACTTGTGAGCCCCCAATTTCAACCACTCAAGGTCTATACATTGGGTCACTCTAAATCCATAAACAAGCACATTGGAATTACACCTTTCTGCCCATGAGACGATGCCCGACCATATAGGCCCACATCTTACTTATCATGGATCCCGATGCCTATTCCGTACTACGACTCTAGTGCCTATGGATCTATTACACTCAATGACTAAATAGGACTCTCATATAGCCCAACAATAACAATCATTATAAGTTTAAGCTTAATAGCAACATTAGATCATGCTTCCCATTTTGGGATATCACCATAAAACTAGCACATAAGGTCATAAGGCACCATGGTTTCCCAAGTTAGGTTTGAACTCCATTTTAATATAGAAGCTCTTTTTCATGGACATTTTCTTAAATCTCCAAATATTTCCAAAACCCTAATTTTGATCTAAAATGGTCAAAATCATTTTAAGTGATGAAGCTTGTAGATTTATGGACAATAACACTTGGAGATCAAGGAATATCACACATTTCATCTTTACCACCTTTTTATTTCAACAAACTCTTCTACTTCCTCAAAAACCCATTTTTAAGACAAACATGAAAATCACCAAATAAGGACAATGGTGTGTTAAACAAGTAAAAGATCATATTTAAGTGAGCATTTAGTTTATAAGATGAAGGAAAACTCACATCGAATGGTTTTATAGGAAACCAAACCCTAGATATAGAAATGGAGGATCCTAGCACTTGAAGGGACTTGGATTCTTGCACAAAAGCTTAAGATCACCTAACAATGACCATTAATGATCATGAGACTTGATGGTTGTGGACATTTATGATAGGAAGAGGATGAAAAGGTGAAACCTGTAACACCCTAAAAATCAAGGCAGATTTAAACTTGAACTAAAAGGGTTTACATAACTAATATCCATAAATAAACATTCTTAACAAGTGAAAATAGTGACTAGAGTCAATTTACATCAAACTTGTCACCACTGTATATTCTCCACTCATCCCATTTCTTCCATAAGCTCGCACCTGGTAAGAAAATATAATTTGAAACGATTAGGCTAACGCCTAGTGAGAACATTCAGTTTCAAAATAATACTTTTTAAATCATTGTAAACAAGGCATAACAAACCTGGTTTACCCTCATTCTTACCATACTCGTTCTCATCTCAAAATAACAAAATCATACCCAATCCCATGAATATGACTACCATCAGAAAGTCATATCACCATATTCAATAGCCTACTACGAATCATCACGGATTTTAGTTTATCGATCAAGCCTAAAGACTTATATTCAATCGCCATATCTTCTTCTTGGAATGAAAGCAGAAATAGCACTTATACATTGCCTATTTCTAATCCACCGAAAGCAAAGGAAAACAATACTTACACTTCGTCTAATTCATGTTTCCACATCTCAAATACGAATAGCAACTATACTTTGCCTATTCCCTCATTTATATATGAATAACAATTCTACTTTGCCTATTCAATCAATCAACATGAATAACAATTCTATGTTGCCTATTCATTCATTCTTAGTCAACGGGAATATAAATATGACTAACACTAAGTCAGTCATGATATCACATTCAAGAGCCCACTACGAATCTCCACGGATTCTAGATCAATGCTCATATCAAGAAATTACAATTAGTGCCATGCCTATTTCTTGAAGTGGAAGTAGGAATTACCATTCAGTGTCCGACCTATCCCTTATCTTCCATAAAAATCGGGAATTACGATTAGCGCCCCGCCTATTCCACGATTTCACATCATAAAACGAAATGGGATTTACCATTAAGCGCCCGGTCTAATCCTCATTTCAAACAATGGAATTGCCATTAAAAGCCCGGTCTATTCCATGTTTATTACATCATAACACAAAAATGGGAATTACCTTTAGAGCCCGGTCTATTCAACATTTATTCAAATCACGGGAATTACGATTAGCGTCACGCCTATTCCACGTGATTACAAAACACTAGTGCCTATGGATCCATTATACATATTCATACTCGTGCAGGTTATTTACTTACTATAGATTCCTCATAGCATTCAGTATGAGCAAATCACATTTCTACCACATAGATTCCTCATATCATTCAGTATGAGCAAATCATATTTAATATGTCAATTCCTTAGAACATAAGTCCAACAATTAATATCATCACTCATGGGTCCTTGATATAAATTTATATACCCAATTTCCCATTAAACAATTAGTTAAAACTCGTATAATCGTCTATCCAAAATTTATTCCGTAAACATCTCTTTATAAAAATATACCTTACCGTAATTTAAATACATTATAAAAAGGGTAAGGTAAGAATGAACTCACCTGATAGCAGTAACGTCACTCTTACTTTACTTTTTGTAAGGAATCCCGTCACTAAACTTCACAAAGTCTGAAATACCCAAATACATAATGTACTTGTATTAATTAACTGATTAGGACTCTTAAACTCCTAAATAACCAAAATCCTCGACACTTATCGCAACCCACTAACTGCGATAATACTTGTCGCAACCCACTACTTGCGACACAACACTTATCGCAATCCATTGTTGCGATATCTTCCTCTTATCGCAACCCACTCTTGCGACATACAACTTATCGCAACCAACTGTTGCGATACACTACTTTGTCGCAACCAACGATTGCTATATGATCAATCTTGTCGCAACCCAAAGTTGCGACATTCATAACTATCACAGCTATCAACCTTATCGCAACTATCAAACTTATCGCAACTAGCCGTGTTCATAAATGTCTCAACCAACTGAAAACGTAATTAAGTCAGAATCTATACTTTTAAACCATGTATGATCCTATAAATTTCCAGATATGTTTAAGACTACCAATAGAACATAATCATAAACCCAGATTTCTCATAACATTAAAAAACATCAAAACCCATTTCCAAACCACTAGAAAACTTTAACTACACATAAGATGAAAGATTTATGTGAGAAGTTTACCTTTGATTCCTCAGATTGTTCCTAAAATTTCCAGCTGAATAATTCAGCTTCCTTCCTCTTCTTCTTTGTCTTTCTTTCTCGGCTCTCTCTCTCTTTCTCTTTCCGTACACAACACACACACACAATCCTAACTAGGAAAATATCTCATTTTTCTTACTTTTAATAAGATAAGGCGGTGGAGGTGGTTAATCTTTAATCACTTTAACCAAACTAGTCCTTCAACTATCAGCAAATGACAATTTACATCCCTCAACTTATAAATTAAAATTAACGTTTACCCCTTAACTTATAACTCCATAAAAAAAATAACGTAACTTACTTGGGGTTAAACTCTAAAATTAATCTATCACATAATAAATCATAAGTTTATCAATCAAACCCATCTTAACACTTTATACAAAAATCGAGATGTTACAAAACCCTACCTTTTTCCTTGAGAGAAAACGCCCCTTGAAGCTCTTCCAAACACACTAAATGACTAAAAATCCGATTGCCTTCTTTTTATACTCGCCAGCCCCGCCACGATAGTGACATGCACATTCGCGCGAGCACCCTCAAACTCACGGTACATATCCAGCGATAGTGCCACGGGCACTATCGCCCAGCCTGTACCGAGCCCCACCTGATCCTTTTTCAGTCCTTGCCTCAATTCCAAATTAGCCCAATATTTAACTTAAATCGAAAATACCATAACAATATGCAAAATGACCAGACATAAATATTATTCGAATTTTCAAGGTGTTACAAGAATCATTTGAGAAAAAACTTAAGGTGAGAAGCGTAAGAAGAGATTTGGACTCTTGATCATTTTTAATCTCACCCCATCCAATAATTACTTCTCACGGGAATTGATCCAGTGCATCTCCTTTGTGTTGATCTTCAATTAGGATTGATCCAAGGGTCCAGATACTTTCTTATGCTTCTCACCGTAACTTCCCTTTTCATCGAAACTCAACAATATATATATATATATTGTTGAGTTTCAATTAAACCATGCCTATTTCTTGGAGTGGAAGTAGAAATAGCAATTATACCTTGCCTATTTCTCATCTCCCAATAGAAAGCGGAAATAGCAATTATACATTGCCTATTTCACATTTTCACGTCACAATACGAAAAAGGAATAGCAATTATACCTTGCCTATTCCTCATCTTCCAAATATAAACGGAAATAGCAATTATACCTTGCCTATTCCACGTTTATCAAATAATGCTAGTGCCTATGAATCCATTACACTTACTAGCATACGTGCATACCAAATCAAATCACATATCAAATCGTATCATACTCAAAATTGAGTTAGAATTATGTTCGTACTGCTAAAATGATCAAGATGTGTTTCATATTCGGAAAACACTAGATCAGGAAAATCCCATACAAAAACTATCCAAGGAAACTTCTTCCGGAACTTAGGTCCGGAAACAATTCATAAATATACCCGGGAATCAAATCCGGAAAGCATATCCGGTAACATCTAGAATCAAAGGAAATCCGGTAACATCCGGTAATCTAGTCTGGGAACCATCCAGAAAAAGTATCTGGAGTTCGAGTCCGGAACCATCCGGGAAACTTATTCTGGTAAACTAATCCGAAACCAAGTCAGGAAGCGATCCGGAAATCAAATCCGGAACTATCCGGAAACCCAAATCCAAACACATCCGAAAAACCCAAATCCGGATATACTGGAAAATCCATCTTCCGGATTTGTTCGATATCTATCTGGTTATTTGCGATTTACTTCTTGTTCCATAAAATCACGTATACTTATTCTCTTAAACATGTTAATAGGTTCAGAAAACCATTTCAAATTTAGCTAACCACTTTTGAAACATAAAAACATGCTTTACATAGTAGGATGAACTCACCTGAACCAAAACTCAATCTCTGAGTCTGCAATTCAACTCAAATCCTTTCCACCAACATATTCAATAACCTAATCGAAAACCAACTTAACTTGATTATCAATTCTTACGAAATTGAATTGAAGAAGAGGATCGAAATTCTTACCATACAAAAACTCGGTCTTTCTTCCTTTATCGGAACCGACTTTTCAGGAATGAAATTGAGATATTTCTCAATTTCAACCGACCTCTGGTTTTTATATCTCAAATTTCACAATTTTACAATTTAGCCCCAAAAACTATGGCCAATTACACTTTCGACCCTTCGACATTAAATTATAACATAACTTCCAAAATTAACATCCTCCATAATAACGTACAATAATTATGGAAATTTCGGGGTGTTACATCGAAGGCATGCAAAGGTAAAATAAGATAAAAAACTGCAAAGCACATAATGAACATACATAGCCGATAATCATGGACGTGATCATCACTGGTTTTCGTTTTATCACATCATTATCACAAAAAAATAAGACCATTATCGCAACAAACTCACATCATGAGAAGTATTAGGTTTATCAAAACAAAATCACGTCATTATCGACAAACAAATGCATCAATATAAGAAGTCTTTGATGATACTGACAACACTAAAGGGATAAAGACAAATCATTTAGGTAACATAAAACTATTGATAAATACATAATTACAATACAACCTTTAATGATTTTTCTCTCTGGAAAAGCACAAGAACACATAGTAAAGATAAGCAATCCCGTTTCGCTCTAAGAATTACCGAAATTCTATTTTACCAAGATTTGCTTAGTTGTCATCCAAAACACAAAAATATTGATTCACCCTTTTATTATTAATTAAATAAATAACATAATTATCCCAAATAAGTAGCTTACTTAGGCATTGTTTGGCAAAAAAAAAGCTAGCTTATAAGTTAGTTTTTTTTGTGTACATGTTTGGATGACCATAAAATAGCTTATAAGCTAGCATTTTGAAACGCTACTTGGAGTAACGTTTTAGTAGTTTTTGTGAATATTCCAATATTGCCCCTTGTTATTATTATTTACTAACTAATATTATTAATAAATATTAATTTTTAAATTTAATTATTATTAATTAATATTAACTGAAAATTATTAAATTAAATTTTAATTATATATTGATTTTAATTTTTAATTATTTAGAGTTATTGTTTAGCATATAAATTATTTTTTATATATTTTATAATATTAATTAATATATTTTAATTACCAACTACTATTATCTTTTTAAGTATTATTTAATTATTTTTTTATGTTATATGTAACGGTTATTTGAAATCATAAGTTAATATATATTTTTTTTTCTAAAACCTGTTTTAACAAATTAAAAATTTATGGTATATATGTAATAATAAATATTAAATTCTTTTAATTAACATGTTGTATTATTTAAGTTTTCTTTACTACATTGGTTGTATTAATTAACATATTATATTTTTATAAATTTGTTTTAATTATATAATTAAATATCATAATTAATAATTTTTTAAAGATGTCCTTTTTGGTCATTATACATGTTTATAAGCTAGTTTTGCCAAACGTGACCTTTTCATCAGCTAGCTTATCAGCTAACAGCTAGCTTATGAGTCAACAACTAGCTTATCAGCTACCAGCTAGCTTATCAGCTAGTTTGCCAAACATAGTCTTAGATGTAACGGTTATCACAAATTATTGACTTCTCATTTTATTATGTCCCATATAATATAAATAGAATAAACTACACTTTTGGTCCATGTGGTTTAGTGATTATAACACATTTGGTCCCTACAGTTTAAAAATCACACTTTAGCCACTACAGTTTGCATTTCGGTCCGGATTTGGTCCCTCGTCGTTAAGTCCGTTAAAAAATCTCGTTAGATGAGGGGTATTTTCGTCTTTTTCACTTTCACTTTATTTTTTCTTTAATAAATAAATTGTAGGGACTAAATGTGTTATACCATAATTCTTTATTTTACCATTTTTTTAATTAACTATAATTCTTTTTCTTGAGTATTCATCTTCAACAATAATAGCATGATGAACACCAAGAACATGAAAACCAAGAATAATAACCCAGATTTAAAAACTTAAATCAAATCTATATTTAAAAACCAAAACCATATCCAATAACCAAAATCAAACCCACTTAAAAAAACTAAATCAAATAAAGATTTGAGAGAAGAGATTTGAGAGAGAGATTGAGAGAGAGAGAGAGAGAGAGAGAAGAAGAGATCTGTTCCATATATGAGAGAAGAGAGAGAGATCGAGAGAAGAGAGAGAGATTGAGATCGAGAGAAGAGAGAATAGAGAATGACAGAAGAGATCTCCTTCGATCTGCTTCTTCTTCTTTCTCGACTTGCTTTGAAATCGCCGGAGAACACGTCGGACGATTCTAGCGGTGGCCACCATTACGGTCCTAATAACCTGAAATGAGATCGAGGGCGGTGATGGAAGTCGGTCACGATCGATGGATAAAGTATCATCCGTAAAGTGAATCGATGGAGAAAGCATCCACGTTATACTTTCTCTCACCGATTCAACTCAGAAGCGCCATGGCCAAACCTCTTGTCTTCGTCCTCTTCCCTCTTGCCCTCCTCACCCCCCTCTCAATTTCCACTTCAATCCCTAACACTTTTGAACACTTCTGGACACTTCTCCGTCAATATAGGCTACCCTTGAAGAAAGAGAAGTTTTGAGTATTGAGAAAACTAATTTCAATTATTTAAGAATGACTCTTCAGTTTTTTGAATATGTGTTTAATGTAGGATTCCATTTAAGGTTTTGAATATGGGTTTAATTTTAGTTTTTTTGGACATGCATTTGATTTAGGATTCCATTTAAGGTTTTGAATATGGGTTTGATTGAGGAGATGTATCTATGTTTAATTTCAGTTTATTTGGATATGAGTTTGATTAAGGAAATGAATCTGGTTTAATTTTAGTTTTTTTGGATCTTGATTGAGGAGATAAATCTGGGTTTTGGTGTTCATCATGGTGTTCTTAATGAGTTCATTGGGGAAGATGAATATTCATGGTAAAATAAAGAATTATGGTGTAACACATTTAGTCCCTACATTTTATTTATTAAAGAAAAATAAAGTGAAAGTGAAAAAGACGAAAATACCCCTCATCTAATGAGATTTTTTAACAGACTTAACGACGAGGGACCACATCCGGACCGAAATGCAAACTGTAGTGGCTAAAGTGTAATTTTTAAACTGTAGGAACCAAATGTGTTATAATCACTAAACCACAGGGACCAAAAGTGTAGTTTACTCATATAAATATTATATTATGTTATATAAACTACCTCAAATTTTAATAAAAATTAAAGAACATGGTAAATGGACCAAAATAATCCTAAGTTAACAAAGCCAAGGTTAATAAAGTTAGACAAAAAACATGATTCATAACGAAAGTTAATAAATTTTTTTTAAGTATTTTTGCTCTAACAGATTCCTCATATTTTTCTTTAAAATGGAGAAAGTATAAGAGAAGATGAAATCCTCAAATTTGGAGATTTTTCAAAAATGACAATTTATAAGAGAGAAATGATTTTTTTTTCTCATTCTACGAACAAAAATGGTTTAAATTAAATATATAGGAGAGATAACCAATCTTATTTAACAATATAACTAATTGTGCAATCTTTAAATAGAGAATTTGTTAGAGATGAATCCATTTTTTTTATAGATTTTGATTTTTACTTCTACATTTTAGATATCTTTTGGAGATGCTTGGGCGCAATCAATAAATTTCATATATAACAAAATAGACTAAATATGTGATTTACTAAAAAAAATTGAATGCAATTGAAAAAGTTTAAAAGATTTGTGGCCATTTTGTGAATTTTAATACTTCATACAATGGGGGAAAAGGATCACTGACAAACCCTCGCGCCCCCAGTCCTTGAACCAAACTCCACAGTCAAGACCGTGGTCTGAGACGCACCGCTCTGGCGTCTGCTCGCCGGCGTTTCCCGCCGCTGATCCGGTGAATCAGGACTTCTTCTCTGGCGGCTGCCAAGTAAGTTCCTTTCTCTGTTTCTTTTCTTTTTGGTCACTCCAATCACCAATTGTTCTAACCTGTTTTTGTTTACTTCACAGTTTATGATTTGAAATTTACTGAATATTTATTGTTTATTTCGTTTTCATCGGGTTTGTTATTGAATGTCTGAAATCTGAAACTTACATCTAAAAGTCTATTAACAGATTTGAAACCCTAAGTCAGTAGTGTGTCGTGCTTTGTGATAGTGTTTATAGTAAACTAAAGTTAGGAATTTTGATTATGAAGGATGTACTAATTCGATATTGATGTACGATTTATGTAATGTATCGTGGCACTACAACTGGAACTCTCATGGTTCATGGTCGATATTGCTTGCTCTGTTGCTCAGCTAGGGTGACATACAAGTCATTATCTTCTGCTTAGTTTTGTGGAGATGGGGATCACTTAAAATCCTTTAAGGCTTTACTAACAATCTTTTCCATATGTTTGTAGCTTAGTGGAAACCATAAAAAATGAGAAGACCAGCTTAGTCCAGAAGGATAACCACTCTACCAACTTTGTTCTTTCTTTCAGAAAGTAATCCTTTGAGCATTTACTGAATTATCTACTGTAAAATTATTGGGTGATAGGCTAAATTGAGGTTTTTTGGGTTATGTTATGCAATGCCTATGTATTGCTCTAAGGGTCTTTTATTCTTATTCTGCTCCTAATAATCAACTAATTTCACAGGCCTACTGATTTGTGACTAGGGAACAAAAAATACGATTAATTTAACAGTCAATCATGCTGTCCTGACCGGTAACGTTTAAGCAACCAAACTACTAGCACAAAGATCAAAATGAATATCTTGGTTTGACCAAACCACAAGCACAATCTTGCAAGTAAACAAACACAAAGCTCGATAAGATAGTCGTACAAAAAGGTAACCTGATATATATATATATATACACACACACACCCCAACTAGAAAGATAAACCCTAGTTATATACTTTAAAGTTTAGGCTAACACTCCCCCCTCAAGTTGGAGCATAGATATTAATCATGCACAACTTCTTACAAAGATAACTTTCCCAATTTCCATATGAAGCTTTTTATGAAGTTGTCCCCTAACTGTTCTCTGGTCCTAACATATTTTGTAGAAATTAAAGCTTGTTAAATTTTTGACGAACATAATGACAATCAATTTTAATGTGTTTAGTTTGCTCGAAGGAAACAATAAAAATGAAGAGGATTGTGAGAAGTTATATGAAACAAAGAAAGAAATATGATAAGTACACGAACACCTACCTTTAGTCAATGCAAGAGCATCATTACTCGGGAATGGATCTGACGACAAAGGAGCAAATGCAGGACAAGAATCAGGAGTTGGAAGCCTGTAGCAGACTTTAGACCATCTGCACCCCTGCAAGGCTGCAAGACCAAACTCCTTTCTAAAGTGCCACATCAGCTTTGCAATAACACATTCCACATCCATGCAAGACCAAACTCCTTTCTAAAGTAATAAATTATAATATAAATAATATAGATAATTATAATATAAATAATAAATTAATTATAAAATATAGATAACTAAAATTTTACTTTTGTTTTCTTTTACTATATTTTGTGTAAATATAATTTAATTAACAAATAAAATACATGGATATATTGAAAGTATGCAACGTTTATTAAAATACAAATATTTTTTATGTTTGTGTACGTTTATCTATTAGTATTCGTATTTCGTAATTTTTTTATATTAATATATATTTATTTTAGTAGTTTAAATAAAAAAACATCGCATAAAAGTATCATTTATTTAAAATAAATTGTGGGTATAAATTTTAATAAAAATAATATAAAATAATGTTCAAATAAATTAATAAACATATTAATAATTAATGTTTAAAGAAACTAATAAATAAATTAAATTAAACAAAAATGTATTTGTTTTATATATATTTCATTGTGAAAGACCTTTCTAAAGTTGAAAGGTCTTGCTAAACTTGCAAGACCTTGCAATCCACATGGCATGCCATGTCTTCAAGATGGGTGTGGATGCTCTTATTAGTAATAAAGCATATGTATATTTTTTGGTGATATCACTGTGTGCAGAGGGAAGCATTGAATTGAAGCACAAGAGGCACAAAACAAAGAAAACAACTCAGAATTTTCATTAAATATAACCAAGTTAAGTGTTACATGAGAATAGTAATCCACAAAGGTAATAAAATACTGAAATTCAGTTCTAGACAAAATACCCCAAACATTAGAATGAACTAACATAAAAGGAACACTAACAATTTATGGGCTCTAGGATGAGAACTAAGATGATGATGATTTGCAAACCGGTATAATTCACAATTTAAAATGTACAGAAATAGGAAATGCGGATACCGAACCAGCCAAAAAAGAAAAAAAAACACACAACAAATTGGTTGTGGAGTAGCCAAAGATGTAGAACCAGTACATCATCTTCTGATTCATAATACAAACCAAATTATAATTCCTGCAAGATCATTGATATTTTCTTCATGCTATAATTATTGCAAGGATTTTAAGGTTTTGGTTTTGAAAAAGGGTGTTGCCTTGGTATTGCTTCATTTCTCTTATTGAAATGTTTTTGGATTAACTCTTTTCTTTGATATCTTTGTGATATGATCCTTATAGTTCTTTGTTTATTTTTTTAATAATTGTTGACCTTTTTATCTACTGGACTGCTTTCAGGTTTTGATGGGGAAAAAAGTTAAGAAGGCAGCCCGCAATGCTCAAAAGGAGAAGCAGTCTCGAGTTTCTTCTCCTAAAACAGTTTCACAAGAGATCAGCGATACAGTGGTTGATGGGGTGGTTTCAGTTACTAAGGAGACAAAAGCATGTCCTCATCTGGATAAGGGCATTAATTTGGAAAAGTTTTCCTTGAAAATGGCATCGCTGGAGTCTCTTAAATGTGATGATTGCAGGGAAGGTGTAGCTGATAGAAGGACAAAAAAGTCAAAAGGCAAGCATGGAAAGAATAATAAAGGCAGTGGTTCAAAATCCGAGTCCTTGTCCATATGGGTGTGTTTGGAATGTGGGCATTTCTCATGTGGCGGTGTTGGGTTCCCTACAACGCCTCAGAGTCATGCAGCTCGCCATGCAAAACAGAACCGCCACCCCTTGGTTTTCCAATTTGCAAATCATAATCTCAGATGGTGTTTCCTTTGTAATACACTTATTCCGGTTCAAACTTCAGACCAGAATGGAGAACAAGATGTTTTATCCGAATTTGTTAAAGTATTAAAAACTCGATCATCATCATCATCAGAAACCCGTGTAGATGTGGAGGATATATGGTTTGGAAGTGGCAGCGTTACAAATGGGATAAAATCAGTAAATACCCTTTCAAGTTGCTCAGAAAC
Organism: Saussurea involucrata; assembly: GCA_033807775.1. Taxonomy (NCBI): domain Eukaryota; kingdom Viridiplantae; phylum Streptophyta; class Magnoliopsida; order Asterales; family Asteraceae; genus Saussurea; species Saussurea involucrata. The sequence continues at coordinate 19,542,412 of CM066325.1, forward strand.
TGGAGGTGGTGGCTATATGGTAAGGGGTTTGGTTAATTTAGGAAATACTTGTTTTTTCAATTCAGTGTTGCAAAATCTTCTGGCAATGGATAAGTTACGGGATTACTTCTCGAGACTGGAGGGACCCGTTGGGCCTCTTACAGTGTCTTTGAAGAAGCTTTTTGCTGAAACTAGTCCATCAACAAGTGTCAGAAATGTGGTCAACCCGCGGTCTTTTTTTGGGTGTGTTTGTGCCAAGGCCCCTCAGTTTAGGGGATATCAGCAGCATGATAGTCATGAATTGCTTCGTTGCTTGCTCGATGGATTGTGTACTGAGGAGTCTGGTGTACGAAAACGTTCTGTAGAGGGTAAAACTGCTCCTACTTTTGTAGATACCATATTTGGGGGACAGATTTCGAGCACTGTTAGCTGCTTGGAATGTGGGCATGCTTCAGTTGTATATGAGCCATATTTAGATCTCTCACTACCGTTACCGACCAAGAGATCTCCATCTAAAAAGGTCCCATCAGTTTCTCGATCCAAGAAACCAAAACAACTTCCTCCAAAGAGGCAGGGGAAACGACTGTCCAAAACTAAAAAGGCTTCAGTAGCTCATAGTGTTGTTCCAAATATTTCAATCAGTCACCAGTCCTGTGGACCCGTAAATTCTTTTGACAATTTGGTTCAGCCGGATGTTGTTGAACAAGCTACTTTGTCAAACAATCATGATAAGGCTACGGTGAATTCATCAAATGATTCGACCTTGTTGGATTATAGCGAGCCAACTACGGTATCGAATGATCGTGATACAGCTACGCATCTCAGTGATGTTTCAGTCACCAAGTGCACTGAGTTGCTGCGGAGTACCGTGGAAGCTAGTGAGCCGGTTGACTCGGTTAATTCAGAGGAAACACCACCTTTACCAGATGAACCATCATGGTTGGATTATCTTGAACCAACTAGTTCTTCTACGGTTCATGATATGGCATCAGATAACCAAGAACCATCAGTAATTCAAGATTTTGGACAGAGGAATGGTATCGAAGATGAGCCCATGTTAAAAGTTCGAGAATCTGAAGTTTTGTTGCTTCCTTACAAGGAAGTTACCGAACCCTCAGACTTTGATGGCTTTGGAGGTCTGTTTGATGAACCTGATGGGCCCACTGTGAATCCCTTGTCAAATGGAGTTGAAGGAAGTGGTTTTATGGCCAAAAGTAACAGTGAATCTGATCCTGATGAGGTTGATCATAATACTGATTCTCCAGTGTCTGTGGAGAAATGTTTGGCTTATTTCACTACTCCCGAGCTTCTCACCAAAACCGAACATGCCTGGCAGTGTGAGCAATGTTCAAAATCTTTGTTGGACCAAAGGATGAGACTAAAGAACAAACTTCCAAATGGAGCTGAACATAAAATTTCAAGTGCTTCATCTGATTCAGCCATCGAGCACTTGCTTCCCAATGGGATCAGAAACCTTGATGATCGAAGTATTGAAAGTGCCGTCCTTGGTGAATCTGATGAAAACTCGGTGTTGCGTAATGGAAAGCGTGAGAACAGTCAATTAGCTTCTGAGATCAAAGAAGGTAAAACTGTAGCGAATTCTGCAAACGTGAAACCACCGGAACATACCGTTACGGCCTTAAGCAAAGAGCATTGCTCGGATGAGGATACTGAATCTTGCAGCGTGAACAAGCCCTCTGATAAATGTAAGAATGAGAACGTTGAGCGAAGGGAATCCAAGCTTCTAGAAAGGCAACATGAATTAGATAGCAGCGAGGATGAAGAGGTGGATTCTAAGGGTGTGAAGGTGGCAAGGGATGCGTCTAAGAGGATTTTGATAAGTAGGGCCCCACCAGTTTTGACCATTCATCTGAAAAGATTCTGCCAAGATGCTCGTGGCAGGTTAAGTAAATTAAATGGACATGTCAACTTTAGAGATACAATTGATCTTAAACCCTACATGGACCCCAGGTATGGTTTTCTCTTTTACTTGAATTATCTCCATATGGCTATCTTATACATGGCAAAGTGTTCGCCAAGTCTAGTCATTATTACTCGACTATTGCTGTGTTCTCGAATTTGGGGAGAAAAGAAAAAAAATGAAAGGAAAATAAAGGAAAGGAAAATAATTGTTTTTATTTGTGTTCTCGAGAGGCAAGGAAAAAGAAGGAAAGGAAATGAAAGAAAAACAATTTTTCATGTTCTTGAACAGGAGAGAAAGTAAAAGAAAGTTATTATTTTTACAAATATACCCTTTAAAAATATATCCTTTAGGCTGCGTTTGGTATATGGGACAGCACAGGACAGGACGGGACAAAACTCACTGTCCCACGTTTGGCGTGACATGGGACAGGACAAAAATTCACTGTCCCACGTTTGGCGCGACATGGGACAGGAACAAGGACTGAACAGGGTGGGACAAGATGGGACAAAAAAGGGCATTTTCTTGTTCCACCAAAATAGGTGGAACAACATGGGACAAAAGTGAGACAGAAACAAAAAGAATCATTGATCTACCCTCATTTGATATATAACTAATATGATATTAGCCTTATGGGTCACCACCACCGATCACCACCACCACCGCCATCGACGGCCACCGATAGCCACCGCCAACCACCCTCGGCCACCACTACCTATTCCTCCACTATAACAACCTTCTCCACTACCATTCATCCATCACCACCACCACCATCGACGGCCACCGATAGCCACCGCCAACCACCCTCGGCCACCACTACCTTCTCCTCCACTATAACAACCTTCTCCACCATCGCCACTACCATTCATCCATCACCACCACCATTACCATCGTTGACCACCTCCACCTACACTAACACTAACACTGATCACCACCACCCATGGCCGCCACCACCATCGGCGGCCACCGGTAGCCACCACCAACCATGGTTGACCACTTCCACCTCTTCCTCCACCACCATCGCCACCTCCACCGATCACCACCAACCACCGTCGGCCACCTCCACCTCTTCCTCCACTACTATAACCTCCTTTATCAGTGTCTACCACATCCACTACTACCATCGTCGACCACCTCTACCTACACTGATCACCACCACCCATTGCTGCCACCACCACCGCAAACCACCATCAGCCACCTCCACCTTTTGTACTATCATTTATGTATGTATTTATGTGTTTGAAAATTGTGTAAAAAAATTAAAAATACTTTTAATTAAATTATTTAACTATATATACTTTATTTGTGTCATTTATAACTATTATATGCTATATAAAATCATCAAACAAGTTTTAGGGAAAATTGTCTAATCCTGTCCTATCTAGTCCTAGTCGTACCAAACACAAGACAGACACTTGTTTTGTCTCGTCCTGTCCAGTCCTGTCCCACCCTCTTGTCCAGTCCCGTCCTGTCCTGTCCAGTTCTGTCCTGTCCAGTCATGTCCAATCATGTCTGCGTACCAAACGCTACCTTAAAATGAAAGGTTGGGTAGTTTTGTAATTTTAATAATCTTTTTGGGTGATGCAGCTGCTGCAGAGATAGAGAGACATACAAATACCAATTGGTAGGAGTGGTGGAGCATTTAGGGACTATGAGGGGAGGCCACTATGTGGCCTATGTCAAAGGAGGAGGTGCAAAGAACGACCGCTTATGGTACCATGCCAGTGATGCTTACATACGTGAGGCTTCTTTGGAGGAAGTTCTTCGCTGTGAGGCCTACATCTTGTTCTATGAAGAAATGTGAGTTGCAATTTTCATATTCATTTATTCAATTACTTTGAAACTTCCATTTCCTTATTTGGGAAACTAGGGGATGTTATTCAGAGTATCCCCAAAAAAAGAGCAAGAGAAACCTGTCTCATGAGTATACAATAGCATTTTACCTCCATTTTTTGTTTTTCTTTTTAAGTTATATCGAGGAATCAATGGCTTCTCCACAGCCATAATTTTGTTAGGACTAGTTCATCATCTTGAGTGTATCATGACTCTTGGGCTTTATTACTAGTATATTCATGGTAGTTTTTTTTTCTTCATATAGGGGATTATGTGATTATTACAACTTCTTCAAGTTGCAATGATCAGTTTCTAATGTTTGGATAACCTGCTTCTGCTTTTGATTATCTGATTATTTAAAGGTCAAATAATCAGTTTCATACTAATTGCAACAAACTTGATTATCAAAAGGCAGAGTAAGATTACTTATATACCCTTATTTTATTTGTTACCTCCTTCAAACAATCAGGATTTGCAAAATACTTGACACCAAGTAGCAGAAGCATATCAAATACTATCTCATGCATCACAATCTATTACAATTGATTATCTGATTCTGACTATTTGAAGTCACTTTCGAAACACCCCTTACTCTATAGTTTTTGAACCACGTTTCATGAAATATAGATGTCGATAATGTTATATATCTTTGTTAGTATGTAGGCCTCATAGAGGTAGCATCGATGCAAACATCTCAAGTTGTGCAAATACACATTAACCTTCCATGAACAAAGTTGGTCGAAATGGTTCAATGTGAGCCAACACGGCATTAACACGTTCATTGAAAGCATTGGAGGTACATGCTTACATTTACCCTTCGTTCTCGTGTTGCTATCTCGGTTTATAAAAGTTGTGTGTAAAAAATCACTTTGTCCATTGGAGGAGAAAGCAAGAATGGAAGAGAAGTCTCATAAATCTCTGTTGAAAATGATGTTTTCCGGTGACGGAGCCAGGAAGGGCCCAACAGGTGCGGTTGTCCCCTTTTTGAGTTCTTTTTTACGTTTGAAGTATATAATATTTATATACGGCAAATACCTGCACACACTTCTCAATTTGGTGAGATTTGAACCCTTGATCCCTTGGAAGGTTGGGTTCTAATGCTAACTCGGGTATGGGCCAATGATCCATTGGTCACTTTCTGATTTTTGTAGTTTGCCCCGCCCCCGCCCCCTGCCCCACTTCACATATAATTAAAAAGCAAGTTGAAAATTTTGTTCATAGATTTTTTGGCTTTGCTGCTGATCAATCCTTGAATTAAGTACAAATTCAATATGTGGACATATTTCCTCAAGTCTCTCAAGTTCAGATTGATGATGTTGTATCCAGGCAGGTGTGAAGAACAGAGTTTTTGTGGTATAATATTCAGCAATACACTTGTTGTTTATTCATAATTTACAAAAAGACCCCTTAACTTTATTATAGTTTTTTGATAAATTATATAAAGTCTAATATGTATTAACTGACATATTATATTAAATTCGCTTCTAAACGCCCGACATACAAAAACCACAATAAGAACATCGTGGGAGGTTTAAATAAGAAGATTAAATATCATGAGAAGGTAAGAAAGGAAGGTTAAATGAAGATTCATATGTGAATCATTGTCAAAATAGAAAAAAATATCTATTTCAAGATATAAATGTGAATCGGCGTTATTATTAGTACAAGTTTACATATTCATCTTTAAATGCATTTTTTTCGTGGATTCACACATGAATCTTTTTTGTTTAACTTCTTATGGCCTTTAAGAGCATCTTCAACAGCTTTTCCATAATTTATTCAAAATGAAGAATCAAAAGTCAAAATCCCTAAAAAAATTATATTAATCTCCAACAGATTCTTCATTTTAGAGAAAAACAATGATTATATAATATTAAAATATTGTATTTATTTATTAAAATATTATTTCTCTCTCTAATTATTATTTTTCAAAGATTTCTATTGGTGTTCTTACTAAGTAATCATTTTTGGGGTTAACTCAATATTTGGAGAAAAACCCTTCTCTCTCCTACTTTCTCCATTTTAGAGATAGTTTTTAGGAAGCTGTTTAACCCAAAATCCTCATATTATCCCATTTCTCCAAAATGGGAAAGCTGTTGAAGATGCTCTAACAACTCTCTAATGGTTAGTTGGTGGCGACTTCATGTATTCGGTATGAATCAAATTTTTGGTGAATTAAATTTTGGATCATACTTCTTTAATAATATTGTAATTATGATAATTGTTTAAAGCAAAACAATCAAGATATTTTAATTGCAAGATGGTTATAAATTCAATAGATTTGCAATAATTGAGAAAATATAAATGTTTAGATGTAGTTAAACTCTAATAATTTCCATCTTACCTATATAAAAAAATAATGGGTTTATACTGTAACGACCCGTCCCAAATATACATCATATATCATACATACATATCATTAATTCATAACAAAAGATACATCATAGATCACATAAGGTCCCTTCAGTCTCAAAACTATAAAATACATATTTGAGTATCAACTACCCGTTAGTAACTTACAATACATTTCGTAATACTATTCAAACAAAACGATACATAAGAACTTCCTATTCATCATCAGTCATCCAAAAGCATCCTACACTTTATCCTTGCCTTTATACCTTCCTTGACCTGGAATACATATTTTTGAAAACAAAATGAAGGTTAGACCAAACGGTCTAGTGAGATAATCCCTGTCAGTTTAGTAATCATTTTGTAAAACACAAATATACAACAAGTAATTAAATACCAAGCAAGATTCGTGCACTGTGTACATCTCCTCATTCCCATGGCCATATTAATTGGTTGCGAGCCGACTAATCATTTTACTCCGCTGCACTTACATACAGCCAACTCCGCTGTCCCTCCGTACAGCCAATACTCCGCCGGTCCTAAGCCCGACCAACGTGCTCTCGTGTAGTGCAATGCTCATATAAATACAATATACATCTCAATATATTATATTTCAAACATAAGCACATAGTCACATTATCTATCACATTCCCACTCAGTATATGTATTCCAGTTTGAAAACGTTTTACAGTAAAACTCACCTGATTGCTTATCAACACACTTCCAAGCCTTCCCAAACAGATTCAGTCTTTCACCCAGAATTCACAGAATCTGAAATAATTTAAATACAATTACTTCCTTACCAATCGAACACATATGACTTACTAGTAGGCCAAGAACTCTTGGATAACTCTATCTAACTCTTATCCTCAAATGTTTCCCCCACACCCGAACCTAAGTCGAGTCCACAGAATACAAAGTTATCGGATACTCAAAAGTACCTGGAATCTCAAAAGTGACCGGACAACATGAACTATCCGGACAACATATACAATCCGGACAACATAAACTATCCGGGCAGCATATACAATCCGGACAACATATTCAATCCGGACAACATATTCAATCCGAATGACATCCGGAAACCAATGCAATCCGGACACCATCCGGTATCTATTTCGTTCGGAAACTTACAACAAGAGGAACTTACCGGATACTTCAACTACCGGACACCATCAACAAGGGACTACCGGACACATTCAATTCTGTCCGGAAACCTCGATCTGTTTACTAAAAATTCTACCCAGATATTGATTGAAACCATGAACGTTTCTGTAATTTTGCAGATATGTTTAGGACCACTTTTAGAACACCATTCTAAACCCAGATTTCCCAAAACATCCACAATTCATCAAAACCCATTTCTAAACCCTTTAGGAAACTACTAAACACAAAAGGGAAGAATTTAAGTAAGAATCATACATTTGTTCCACAGATTATGCTTAAGACTTCCAGCTAATACTTCTGTTTTATCTTCTTCTTCCTCTTGCTTTCTTTCTTTCGATTCTATCTCTCTCCCTCTTCTCTTTGCCGAAAATCACACACACACAAACACTTTGAGATATTGAGAAAATATCTAATTTCTCCTCTTTAACAAAAAGAGGCGGTGGTGGTGTTTTGTTTGGTTAGGTTAACCAAACAAACCTCAAGCTTCTCCTATTTGGCAAAACATATCCCCGAACTTCTATATTAAAATTAAAACTTACCCCTTAACTTCTAACTCCATAAAACACTTGACTAAAACTTATAAAACTAACCCCAAACCCACCTCAAACTAAATAATAAAAATTAATAAACCAATAACGTACCTGGTTATTACAACATCTCCTCCTTAAAAGAATTCAGTCCCGGAATTCGGTTAGGCAAAGAGGTACGGTTACTTAGTTCTCACTATTACATCGAACTTCAACAAGGCTATCGAAAATAACTTATTAGGCACTCCACACCTATCTATATCTATTACACAACTATCAAATACCTTTTTAATGCAGATACGCAACAAAAGGAGAAGACACAGTTCACCGGTTTGCACCGAAGTCAAATAGCACTTTAACATGTGTAGAGTTTATAGAAATATACCTGTCTTCATCTTTATCCATACGTAGAGTCCGACTTGCCATTCTGTTGATTTTTATAGAGTTAATATACACATAAGCACATAACCCATATAATAAGGTATTCCAGTTCAAACATGTACCTGTAAGTTCATAATCACACTGGCCAGATGTAATTTGAAATTACCTTACATGATGTTCCTTCTACCTTTTATATTTAACATCCCAAAGGTTCTAAAATATTAGGGACATCCTACTTCACATGCAATTTAAGTCTAGGTATGGATCCGAATACCTAAATCCCTTAAACTAGGGCTCTGATACCATCTGTAACGACCCGTCCCAAACATACATCATATATCATACATACATATCATTAATTCATAACAAAAGATACATCATAGATCACATAAGGTCCCTTCAGTCTCAAAACTATAAAATACATATTTGAGTATCAACTACCCGCTAGTAACTTACAATACATTTCGTAATACTATTCAAACAAAACGATACATAAGAACTTCCTATTCATCACCAGTCATCCAAAAGCATCCTACACTTTATCTTTGCCTTTATACCTTCCTTGACCTGGAATACATATTTTTGAAAACAAAATGAGGGTTAGACCAAATGGTCTAGTGAGATAATCCCTGTCAGTTTAGTAATCATTTTGTAAAACACAAATATACAACAAGTAATTAAATACCAAGCAAGATTCGTGCACTGTGTACATCTCCTCATTCCCATGGCCATATTAATTGGTTGCGAGCCGACTAATCATTTTACTCCGCTGCACTTACATACAGCCAACTCCGCTGTCCCTCCGTACAGCCAATACTCCGCCGGTCCTAAGCCCGACCAACGTGCTCTCGTGTAGTGCAATGCTCATATAAATACAATATACATCTCAATATATTATATTTCAAACATAAGCACATAGTCACATTATCTATCACATTCCCACTCAGTATATGTATTCCAGTTTGAAAACGTTTTACAGTAAAACTCACCTGATTGCTTATCAACACACTTCCAAGCCTTCCCAAACAGATTCAGTCTTTCACCCAGAATTCACAGAATCTGAAATAATTTAAATACAATTACTTCCTTACCAATCGAACACATATGACTTACTAGTAGGCCAAGAACTCTTGGATAACTCTATCTAACTCTTATCCTCAAATGTTTCCCCCACACCCGAACCTAAGTCGAGTCCACAGAATACAAAGTTATCGGATACTCAAAAGTACCTGGAATCTCAAAAGTGACCGGACAACATGAACTATCCGGACAACATATACAATCCGGACAACATAAACTATCCGGGCAGCATATACAATCCGGACAACATATTCAATCCGGACAACATATTCAATCCGAATGACATCCGGAAACCAATGCAATCCGGACACCATCCGGTATCTATTTCGTTCGGAAACTTACAACAAGAGGAACTTACCGGATACTTCAACTACCGGACACCATCAACAAGGGACTACCGGACACATTCAATTCTGTCCGGAAACCTCGATCTGTTTACTAAAAATTCTACCCAGATATTGATTGAAACCATGAACGTTTCTGTAATTTTGCAGATATGTTTAGGACCACTTTTAGAACACCATTCTAAACCCAGATTTCCCAAAACATCCACAATTCATCAAAACCCATTTCTAAACCCTTTAGGAAACTACTAAACACAAAAGGGAAGAATTTAAGTAAGAATCATACATTTGTTCCACAAATTATGCTTAAGACTTCCAGCTAATACTTCTGTTTTATCTTCTTCTTCCTCTTGCTTTCTTTCTTTCGATTCTATCTCTCTCCCTCTTCTCTTTGCCGAAAATCACACACACACAAACACTTTGAGATATTGAGAAAATATCTCATTTCTCCTCTTTAACAAAAAGAGGCGGTGGTGGTGTCTTGTTTGGTTAGGTTAACCAAACAAACCTCAAGCTTCTCCTATTTGGCAAAACATATCCCCGAACTTCTATATTAAAATTAAAACTTACCCCTTAACTTCTAACTCTATAAAACACTTGACTAAAACTTATAAAACTAACCCCAAACCCACCTCAAACTAAATAATAAAAATTAATAAACCAATAACGTACCTGGTTATTACAACATCTCCCCCTTAAAAGAATTCCGTCCCGGAATTCGGTTAGGCAAAGAGGTACGGTTACTTAGTTCTCACTATTACATCGAACTTCAACAAGGCTATCGAAAATAACTTATTAGGCACTCCACACCTATCTATATCTATTACACAACTATCAAATACCTTTTTAATGCAGATAAGCAATAAAAGGAGAAGACACAGTTCATCGGTTTGCACCGAAGTCAAATAGCACTTTAGCACGTGTAGAGTTTATAGAAATATACCTGTCTTCATCTTTATCCATACGTAGAGTCCGACTTGCCATTCTGTTGATTTTTATAGAGTTAATATACACATAAGCACATAACCCATATAATAAGGTATTCCAGTTCAAACATGTACCTGTAAGTTCATAATCACACTGGCCAGATGTAATTTGAAATTACCTTACATGATGTTCCTTCTACCTTTTATATTTAACATCCCAAAGGTTCTAAAATATTAGGGACATCCTACTTCACATGCAGTTTAAGTCTAGGTATGGATCCGAATACCTAAATCCCTTAAACTAGGGCTCTGATACCATCTGTAACGACCCGTCCCAAACATACATCATATATCATACATACATATCATTAATTCATAACAAAAGATACATCATAGATCACATAAGGTCCCTTCAGTCTCAAAACTATAAAATACATATTTGAGTATCAACTACCCGCTAGTAACTTACAATACATTTCGTAATACTATTCAAACAAAACGATACATAAGAACTTCCTATTCATCATCAGTCATCCAAAAGCATCCTACACTTTATCCTTGCCTTTATACCTTCCTTGACCTGGAATACATATTTTTGAAAACAAAATGAGGGTTAGACCAAACGGTCTAGTGAGATAATCCCTGTCAGTTTAGTAATCATTTTGTAAAACACAAATATACAACAAGTAATTAAATACCAAGCAAGATTCGTGCACTGTGTACATCTCCTCATTCCCATGGCCATATTAATTGGTTGCGAGCCGACTAATCATTTTACTCCGCTGCACTTACATACAGCCAACTCCGCTGTCCCTCCGTACAGCCAATACTCCGCCGGTCCTAAGCCCGACCAACGTGCTCTCGTGTAGTGCAATGCTCATATAAATACAATATACATCTCAATATATTATATTTCAAACATAAGCACATAGTCACATTATCTATCACATTCCCACTCAGTATATGTATTCCAGTTTGAAAACGTTTTACAGTAAAACTCACCTGAGTGCTTATCAACACGCTTCCAAGCCTTCCCAAACAGATTCAGTCTTTCACCCAGAATTCACAGAATCTGAAATAATTTAAATACAATTACTTCCTTACCAATCGAACACATATGACTTACTAGTAGGCCAAGAACTCTTAGATAACTCTATCTAACTCTTATCCTCAAATGTTTCCCCCACACCCGAACCTAAGTCGAGTCCACATAATACAAAGTTATCGGATACTCAAAAGTACCTGGAATCTCAAAAGTGACCGGACAACATGAACTATCCGGACAACATATACAATCCGGACAACATAAACTATCCGGGCAGCATATACAATCCGGACAACATATTCAATCCGGACAACATATTCAATCCGAATGACATCCGGAAACCAATGCAATCCGGACACCATCCGGTATCTATTTCGTTCGGAAACTTACAACAAGAGGAACTTACCGGATACTTCAACTACCGGACACCATCAACAAGGGACTACCGGACACATTCAATTCTGTCCGGAAACCTCGATCTGTTTACTAAAAATTCTACCCAGATATTGATTGAAACCATGAACGTTTCTGTAATTTTGCAGATATGTTTAGGACCACTTTTAGAACACCATTCTAAACCCAGATTTCCCAAAACATCCACAATTCATCAAAACCCATTTCTAAACCCTTTAGGAAACTACTAAACACAAAAGGGAAGAATTTAAGTAAGAATCATACATTTGTTCCACAAATTATGCTTAAGACTTCCAGCTAATACTTCTGTTTTATCTTCTTCTTCCTCTTGCTTTCTTTCTTTCGATTCTATCTCTCTCCCTCTTCTCTTTGCCGAAAATCACACACACACAAACACTTTGAGATATTGAGAAAATATCTCATTTCTCCTCTTTAACAAAAAGAGGCGGTGGTGGTGTCTTGTTTGGTTAGGTTAACCAAACAAACCTCAAGCTTCTCCTATTTGGCAAAACATATCCCCGAACTTCTATATTAAAATTAAAACTTACCCCTTAACTTCTAACTCCATAAAACACTTGACTAAAACTTATAAAACTAACCCCAAACCCACCTCAAACTAAATAATAAAAATTAATAAACCAATAACGTACCTGGTTATTACAACATCTCCCCCTTAAAAGAATTCCGTCCCGGAATTCGGTTAGGCAAAGAGGTACGGTTACTTAGTTCTCACTATTACATCGAACTTCAACAAGGCTATCGAAAATAACTTATTAGGCACTCCACACCTATCTATATCTATTACACAACTATCAAATACCTTTTTAATGCAGATAAGCAATAAAAGGAGAAGACACAGTTCATCGGTTTGCACCGAAGTCAAATAGCACTTTAGCACGTGTAGAGTTTATAGAAATATACCTGTCTTCATCTTTATCCATACGTAGAGTCCGACTTGCCATTCTGTTGATTTTTATAGAGTTAATATACACATAAGCACATAACCCATATAATAAGGTATTCCAGTTCAAACATGTACCTGTAAGTTCATAATCACACTGGCCAGATGTAATTTGAAATTACCTTACATGATGTTCCTTCTACCTTTTATATTTAACATCCCAAAGGTTCTAAAATATTAGGGACATCCTACTTCACATGCAGTTTAAGTCTAGGTATGGATCCGAATACCTAAATCCCTTAAACTAGGGCTCTGATACCATCTGTAACGACCCGTCCCAAACATACATCATATATCATACATACATATCATTAATTCATAACAAAAGATACATCATAGATCACATAAGGTCCCTTCAGTCTCAAAACTATAAAATACATATTTGAGTATCAACTACCCGCTAGTAACTTACAATACATTTCGTAATACTATTCAAACAAAACGATACATAAGAACTTCCTATTCATCACCAGTCATCCAAAAGCATCCTACACTTATCCTTGCCTTTATACCTTCCTTGACCTGGAATACATATTTTTGAAAACAAAATGAGGGTTAGACCAAATGGTCTAGTGAGATAATCCCTGTCAGTTTAGTAATCATTTTGTAAAACACAAATATACAACAAGTAATTAAATACCAAGCAAGATTCGTGCACTGTGTACATCTCCTCATTCCCATGGCCATATTAATTGGTTGCGAGCCGACTAATCATTTTACTCCGCTGCACTTACATACAGCCAACTCCGCTGTCCCTCCGTACAGCCAATACTCCGCCGGTCCTAAGCCCGACCAACGTGCTCTCGTGTAGTGCAATGCTCATATAAATACAATATACATCTCAATATATTATATTTCAAACATAAGCACATAGTCACATTATCTATCACATTCCCACTCAGTATATGTATTCCAGTTTGAAAACGTTTTACAGTAAAACTCACCTGAGTGCTTATCAACACGCTTCCAAGCCTTCCCAAACAGATTCAGTCTTTCACCCAGAATTCACAGAATCTGAAATAATTTAAATACAATTACTTCCTTACCAATCGAACACATATGACTTACTAGTAGGCCAAGAACTCTTGGATAACTCTATCTAACTCTTATCCTCAAATGTTTCCCCCACACCCGAACCTAAGTCGAGTCCACATAATACAAAGTTATCGGATACTCAAAAGTACCTGGAATCTCAAAAGTGACCGGACAACATGAACTATCCGGACAACATATACAATCCGGACAACATAAACTATCCGGGCAGCATATACAATCCGGACAACATATTCAATCCGGACAACATATTCAATCCGGATGACATCCGGAAACCAATGCAATCCGGACACCATCCGGTATCTATTTCGTTCGGAAACTTACAACAAGAGGAACTTACCGGATACTTCAACTACCGGACACCATCAACAAGGGACTACCGGACACATTCAATTCTGTCCGGAAACCTCGATCTGTTTACTAAAAATTCTACCCAGATATTGATTGAAACCATGAACGTTTCTGTAATTTTGCAGATATGTTTAGGACCACTTTTAGAACACCATTCTAAACCCAGATTTCCCAAAACATCCACAATTCATCAAAACCCATTTCTAAACCCTTTAGGAAACTACTATACACAAAAGGGAAGAATTTAAGTAAGAATCATACCTTTGTTCCACAGATTATGCTTAAGACTTCCAGCTAATACTTCTGTTTTATCTTCTTCTTCCTCTTGCTTTCTTTCTTTCGATTCTATCTCTCTCCCTCTTCTCTTTGCCGAAAATCACACACACACAAACACTTTGAGATATTGAGAAAATATCTAATTTCTCCTCTTTAACAAAAAGAGGCGGTGGTGGTGTTTTGTTTGGTTAGGTTAACCAAACAAACCTCAAGCTTCTCCTATTTGGCAAAACATATCTCCGAACTTCTATATTAAAATTAAAACTTACCCCTTAACTTCTAACTCCATAAAACACTTGACTAAAACTTATAAAACTAACCCTAAACCCACCTCAAACTAAATAATAAAAATTAATAAACCAATAACGTACCTGGTTATTACATATACTCATGAGAAGGTCAAATACTGTGTTCTCGAGTTTTTTTTAAATCTTTTACGAAGGGAAAGGAAGGGAAAGTGAATGAAACTAGGAGGGAAAGAAAAAATGTTGTGTTCCCGAGTTTTTACGAAAGAAATGAAGGGAAAGGGAACGAAAGTAGGAGGGAAAAAAAATATTGTTGATTTTGCTCTTAAATGTGGGATGAGAAGGAAAGAAGAGAGAAAAATGAATTTAAAAAGAATTAAAAATATTTATAAAATTACATATATACATATTAATTACATTTCATTATAAAATAAATAAGCGTATATAGAATTTTATTTTCTTTAATCTCAAGAACACAAATACAAATATTTATTTCCTTCCAAAACTGAGAACACAACGAAAGAGTACGTTTTTTAAACGAAGAAGCTACTAAAGTTAAATGTGATTTATACCCTAGATTTTGACTTTTATTTTTTTTATAAGCCATAACTTCGTTGTTAAACCTTCGCTATCGCGAGACTACGCATCCACTCACACTAGGATCGTCAAACCGAAGAAAACTGTCTCTTTCTATTTATTTGAAAAGATCACTCTGATTACATTAGAAGCTAGTGCTGAATTTACATAGAGGCAAAAGACTCTTTGAAAAAGAGATTGAAAGATGGCGTAAATTGCTACTTTTTGCAGTAATTGATTAGCCGACTCCTATCAAGTAGTTTCAAAACCTGGTCCCTATCTCTGCCCCGGCACCGGCCGCCACGTAGGTCTATTCCGCGCTTTCCTAGGTGCGCATCTCCATCTGCTAAAAGTAGGGGTGGTTGCTGTTGGGTATTTATATTACAATGTTGTCCCACATAGGAAGGTACTTGAAACTCTTATGGGTTTATATGACCATACCCATATGAGTTATCAAAATGGAGAAAGGTCCAAGTAAATGAATTTTCTTGGGCTTGAGTGAGAGCATAACATATATTTAATGGTCAAAAGATTGGGCCTTGGGCTCTAGTGATTATTAAATGAATTTTTTGGTAACCCGAGCGGGTCTCCGCGCGACCCAGGTCGCGCCATCACCCCGTGCGGGTTCAGCCGCGCCGTCGTACGTTCCGAGTTCCTGTACGTAAACCAAACAGTGCCTCGCACGGGTCAACCCGCGCCGCCATCCGCGCCGATCCCTGGATCAGTTTGGCAGTTTATTTTGGTTACCAATGAGAAATCTATAAATATGGGAGGTTTCCCTCCATATTCAGACACGAAAATTTCAGTTTTCTCTCAAAAGTTTCTTCTCCATATTCTTGCTTTTCTACGAAACACTCTATCGATTCGATGGGATTGAATTGACGTGCATCAATTCGATCAGATAGTTGTATCCTCTAGGTGACGTCCGGAACCAAGCACGATTGGGGACGAAATTTCGTCTTAGGACACTGATTTATCAGGCCTCTATCCAATTTACTTCGCATTCAATCCGTTAAGTACATCGAAAAGGTACACGATTCTCAATCTATACTTGTTCGTTTATAAGTTTTTCTTGTTTTGTTTGTATTATTTATCTTTATCGTAAGATTGGTTCTATCAATCTAAGACGAAATTTTGTTTCTAAATACTAGAAACAAAATGGACCAATCAACGATAATGAAATCCCACGTTGAGAAACCCGAAAAGTTCAAGGGTTCATATTTTCGACGGTGGCAACAGAAAATGTTTTTCTATCTTACAACGCTACATGTTTCGAACGTGCTCACGGAGGAAGCACCAACGGAACCCGTTGCGGGAGAGGGCTCAAGTGTGCCAACGCAAATTCAAACGGCGGCCTTTCAAAGATCGGTCGAGATTTGGAAAAACAATGAATATAGTTGTCGAAACTATATCCTCAATGCTTTGGACGATTCCCTATATGATATTTATTCAACTTTTAAAACCGCAAAAGACATATGGGAATCGTTGGAAAACAAGTACAAGACCGAGGTGGCCTGTTCGAAAAGATTTGTCGTTGGAAAGTTCTTAAACTTCAAGATGAGCGATGCAAAATCTGTTGTAAAGCAAGTGGAGGACCTACAAGTTCTCGTTCATGAACTCGAAACGGAATGTATGGGCATGAATCCGAACTTTCTTGTTAGTTCGATTATTGAAAAGTTGCCTCCTTCTTGGAGAGATTTCAAATTACATTTGAAACATCTAACCGAGGACATGTCTTTTGATCAATTGGTTCTCAAACTTCGAGTTGAGGAGGACAATAGGAAGAACGAGAAAACGGAAGCAAGCTCTTAGGAGCCAAATGCAAATCTCGTTGGAGGAAACACCTCGAAGACAAAGTTTCAGAAATTCAATGGAAAAGGTATTGCTATCAAACCTTCTCCATCAAACATGAAGTATCCTCTCCAACCAAACAAAAAGCCATTAAAAAGCAAGTGGTCAATTGTTGGGTGTGTAGCCGACCCGGTCATAAAGCAAAGGATTGCCAGTTCAAGAGGGATCACCATGGGAGCGGAGGAGCCGGAGGCTCGAACCAAGCCAATATGGCCGATTTTGAAACAAGATTCGTGGGTGTTGTTGAAACACACTTCGTGACTAACGAAGTTGATTGGTGGATTGACACCGGTGCCACTAGGCACATATGCAACTCCAAGGATTTGTTCTCTTCCTATGTCAAAGTCAACAATGGTGAACCGATGTTTATGGGGAATTCAACAACCGTAAAAGTGCAAGGGAAAGGAAAGGTGGTATTGAAGCTTACTTCGGGGAAAGAGCTTGAACTCACCAATGTGCTACATGTGTCAGATATGAGCAAAAATCTGATTTCGGGTCCTATGTTAAGCAACAAAGGATCCGAGATTGTGTTGGAATCGGATAAATTTGTAGTCACAAAGGGTGGGATGTATGTGAGAAAGGGCTACCTATGTGAGGGGCTCTTTAAGTTGTCAATTGTAAATACCATAAACAATGATGTACATATTTCTAATAATGATAAAGCAAGCCCTAGTGTTGCTTCTACTTACATGGTTGATTCCTCTAATTTATGGCATGCTCGGTTAGGTCATGTCAACTTTAGGTCCTTACAAAGGATGATGAATCTTGGCATGTTACCAAAGTGTTAAATGAACAAAATGACTAAGTGTGAGACTTGTGTAGAGTCTAAATACTCTAGTCATCCCCACAAATCTGTCGAAAAATCTAACCAAGTTCTTGGTCTAATTCATACTGATTTGTGTGACTTTAAGTCAACTCCAACCCGAGGGGGAAAGAACTACTATATATCAGTCATAGATGATTGCAGTAAATTCTGTTATATATACTTGATCAATACCAAGGATGAGGCTTTAAATATGTTTAAAATCTATAAAGCCGAAGTTGAAAATCAACTTGAAAAGAGGATCAAAATTCTAAGGTCGGATAGAGGAGGGGAATATAAATCTCATGACTTTGCTGAATTTTGTTCCTCACATGGTATTGTGCATCAAACAACGGCACGCTATACCCCTCAACAAAATGGGGTAGCCGAGAGGAAAAAACAGAACTTTAAAGAACATGATCAACTCAATGCTGATCACATCGGGGGCTCCACACAGTTTATGGGGTGAAGCCTGTCTTACTGCAAATATGATTTTGAATAAAATCCCTCATAAGAAGAGTAGTCAATCTCCCTATGAAATATGGAAAGACAAATTTCCTTCTTATAAAAGAATGAAAGTGTGGGGTTGCTTGGCTAAAGTGCAAGTTCCTCTACCCAAAAGGACTAAGCTAGGACCAAAGACTATAGATTGTATCTACCTTGGCCCCGCCAAGAATAGTGCAACCTATAGATTCTTGGTATTTAAGTCATATGTAGAAGATATACACACAAATACTATAATAGAATCTGCTGAAGCAGAATTCTTTGAGAGCATATTCCCATACAAGGACAAGGAGAAATATGTCTCTAATCCAAGGAAAAGAGGGAATGAAGATGCCACAATTGATAATGATTTAGACCAAAGTACAAATACAAATGGTGAAGGTACTTCTCAGGTTCAAATTGAAATAGAACCTCGAAGAAGTAAGCGTGGGAAGGTGGCCAAAGACTTTGGACCAGACTTTGTGACCTTTAATGTAGAAGGAGAACCTCTAACTTATAAGGCAACGATGGATTCTTCGGAAGCTCCTTATTGGAAAGAGGCAATCCAAAGCGAAATAGATTCCATTTTACAAAATAACACTTGGAAATTGGTAGATCTCCCTCAAGCACATAAACCAATATGACATAAATGGATATTTAAGAGAAAGCTTAGACCCGATGGTACTATAGAAAAGTACAAGGTTCGGTTGGTAGCCAAAGGGTACCGTCAAAAAGAGGGTCAAGATTTCTTTGATACCTATTCACCAGTTACAAGAATAACATCTATAAGAACGTTGATGGCGATAGCCGCGATTCACAATTTGGAAATACACCAAATGGATGTGAAAAACCGCGTTCTTAAATGGTGAATTGGATGAAGAAATTTATATGCAACAACCCGAAGGGTTTGTTGTTAAAGGTCAAGAAAACAAAGTCTGTAAATTGGTTAAGTCACTATATGGACTTAAACAAGCTCCAAAGCAATGGCACGAGAAGTTCGATAACACTCTTTTATCACAAGGATTTCAAATTAATGAATGTGATAAATGTGTTTATGTTAAACAATCTAGTAATGCTTATGTCATAATATGTTTGTATGTGGATGATATGCTGATCATGGGGACTAATATGGATATAATCAACCAAACCAAGAAAATGCTACATTCCTCATTTGATATGAAGGATTTGGGGGTAGCCGATGTCATACTTGGTATCAAAATTCAAAAAGCTGCTGAAGGATATATCCTTACCCAGTCCCATTATATAGAAAAAGTCCTTAGAAAGTTTGGACACTATGATGATCGACCGGTCGTTACCCCATTTGATCCTTCTAGTCATCTTAAGAAGAATCAAGGAGATAGTGTATCTCAATTAGAGTATACTCAAGTACTTGGAAGCTTGATGTATATTATGAATTGCACACGACCGGATCTAGCATATACGGTGAGTAGACTAAGTCGTTACTCACACAATCCGGGTAAAGATAATTGGTATGCATTAGTAAGAGTACCCCGATATCTTAAACATACAATATATTATGGTTTGCAATATACAAAGTATCCTCCCGTGATAGAAGGATACTGTGATGCTAATTGGATTTCCAACCACTCGAAAAGCAAGTCCACAAGTGGTTATGTGTTTACCGTTGGTGGAGCATCAATATCTTGGAAATCATCAAAGCAAACGGTGAATACCCGTTCTACTATGGAGGCTGAGTTTGTCGCACTAGACAAAGCCGCTTTCCGAATGGCTTAAAAGCTTCCTTGAAGGTATTCCGTTATGGCCTAAGCCTGTGACGGCCATTTGTATACATTGTGATAGTATGGCTGCTCTAACTAGAGCAAAGAATCAGATTTACAATGGCAAATCAAGGCACATAAGGCGTAGACATAATACAATCAAAGACTTGCTGAAAAATGGAACAATCTCCATTGATTATATAAAGTCAAAGGAAAATATAGCAGATCCTTTGACAAAGGGCCTAAATAGAGAGCAAGTCATCTTTACATCTTGGCGGAAACCTAACTTAGCAACATTGGAGATCCCATGGTCTAGGTTCAATAGGCAAACTAGTTAAGGAAGACTCAAGCGGGAACAAACACAAGGTATGCCTATTCCTATGATGTCCTCAATTGTGTTTTTCCGTTGACGTTTAAGGGTTGAATTCTAATTCTTAATAATGCTAATATCTACTATAGTGGAACACTACGGAATGTTCTTGATTAGCATTACCTATGTGAGATCGATGTGTGGTCGCATCTATGGGAACCGAGATGGCTACGTTCTCTACAAATCTCATGAAGAAAGGATATCGTTCACGACCGAAATGAACAAAACTGTAAGACTCGATGTCTGTATAAATATGATGTATGTGATACAATTTGTCTAGATGTACTATCAAACGTGGTTAGTTCAAGACTATGTTCACTACCCACAAAGTATATCCGATTTGTACTCACTAAGGACGGTTCAAGTCCAAAAGACACCTTTCCTGATGTATATCATATTTAGTTTCTTGAATAGCAAATAATTTCCTATGTGTTTTATCTTATTTTCTATTCAAATGTGGGGTATTGTTGAAAGTTTGAATAGAAAATGTGGGGTATTGTTGGGTATTTATCTTACAATGTTGTCCCACGTAGGAAAGTACTTGAAACTCTTATGGGTTTATATGGCCATACCCATATGAGTTATCAAAATGGAGAAAGGTCCAAGTAAATGAATTTTCTTGGGCTTGAGTAAGAGCATAACATATATTTAATGGTCAAAAGATTGGGCCTTGGGATCTAATGATCATTAAATGAACTTTTTGGTAACCCGAGCGGGTCTCCGCGCGACCCAAGTTGCGCCATCACACGAGCCAACCTCTGTTCTTCGAGACAAACAGTGTCTCGTGCGACTCTCCGTGCGGGTTCAGCCGCGCCGTCGTACGCGTCGAGTTCCTGTACGTAAACCAAACAGTGCCTCGCGCAGGTCAACCTGCGCCGCCATCCGCGCGGATCCCTGGATCAGTTTGGCAGTTTATTTCGGTTACCAATGAGAAATCTATAAATATGGGAGGTTTCCCTCCATATTCAGACACGGGATTTTCAGTATTCTCTCAAAAGTTTCTTCTCCATATTCTTGCTTTTCTACGAAACACTCTATCGATTCGATGGGATTGAATTGACGTGCATCAATTCGATCGGATAGTTGTATCCTCTCGGCGACGTCCGGAACCAAGCACGATTGGGGACGAAATTTCGTCTTAGGACACTGATTTATCAGGCCTCTATCCAATTTACTTCACATTCAATCCGTTAAGTACATCGAAAAGGTACACGATTCTCATCTATACTTGTTCGTTTATAAGTTTTTCTTGTTTTGTTTGTATTATTTATCTTTATCGTAAGATTGGTTCTATCAGTTGCCATAGATAGATTGAGTCATTCGTAACCAGAGCAAATTATATCAGTTGTGGAAATGCTCCAACACCCAAAATTTTAACTTCCCATGCGTTGATGCCATTTTCCATTATTTTATGTTGCCGTATTTACTTCCCTCTCCACAATCATACGTTATTACCAAAACAAACAAACCAAACAAATGAGGAAGAATCCCTGACAGGTATGGAAAACTGTTGTGTATCAATTTAATAAAAAACAATGCAATTTAAAATAACAGTTAAAATAAATTGCCACTAAATTAATTATTAATATTCAAAGTCAAATATATATACTATATTATAAAACATTTAAGAAAAAACTCTTAAAAACAACTCATAAAGCTTTATGTACTGCTATTTAATGTTAATTACTTAAAATCTCTTCAAAACAACTAATGAAGTTTTATGTACCGTTTTTAATGCTAATTACTTAATTAATCCTTATCTCTAATCCTTTCAAATGTTCAAATCGTGAAATCCTAAAAAATTATCTTTCTTTAATTCTCATTAATTACTTAATTAATTCTTATCTCTAACCTATTTCAAATTCTCAAATCATGAACTCTTCAAAACGTGTCATTCTTTAAACTAATTTATAAAAAAAATTATCATTTTCTCAAAACTATTAAAATCGAGATATATCGCGCTTCATTGCGCGAGTATGCTTCTAGTATATACACATACATATAGAGGTGAGTTCAAACAAGAACGCTAACTATTTAAGAAAACATGAGAACGGCCGCCAATGTACAAAATCATACATGATTCACACAACTTGAGTCGCGGCCAAAGTCGCCCACGTCCAGTTTTTTGCAGTTTCGTGTAAAATCACATGTGGTTTTGCACATGGGCGGCTATTTTCTTGTTTTCTTAAATAGTTAGCGTTCTCGTTTGAATCTTCCTCTAAATACATATATCTTTAACAAAATAAAAAATTTAATCGGACCGGATTAGGGGTGACCCGACCCCACTCCGGGAATGAAAACAGACCCCGTCCCCAAGACGTGACTTGTTTTCTACCATTGTCCATTACTCAAGGAGAACAATATTAATCGATATAACTTAGATTATATACTTGAAACTAAGAAATAACACACTACAAAGCTACAAAATCAAATATCATGTTACAAAACCATGTACTAGACCGTGGCATACCACAAGCTTAACATGACATCAGATACGAGCCTTGAGCCACGGATGTCATAACAATCCTTTTAGAACACCGAGTATATTTCAGTCGAGGCAGGGACTAAGGGGCTGTTTGGTTGGTTTTCCATTAAGTGTTGTATGAATAAAGTTGTCTGTGTGGATTAATCTGTCTGTATAGATTGGAAAGGTTTTTGTTTGGGAGGGTGTTTTCATAGATGGAAGGACCATGTTTTTTAATTGAGAGAGACTGGGTTGGACAAAACTTGGCTTTCTGCATAAAGCTCCCTCCTAAAAGCTTAATAAATAAGTCACTTTCTATATCATTAAGCCACTACCAAACAGACTGAATAAGCTATGTGTCCCATTAAGTTCATTAAGCTGCTAACAAACAGACCCTAAGGTTGTTATCAAAACAGATGTATATTGTCAAATACCCAAAAACAAAGTGTTAAAACCTAAAAAGACTCATTGGTACCTTAGAAATTTTCACTTGTATGCCATTATACATTCACTTTGAATGCAACAATCTGTTCTTGTATATCCCATACACATATATACATACATATCTTATATATATATAGCTGAATGGTAAAACGTTCCGGTATGCAATACTTAACAACATAATTAAGCAAAACGCACAACCATGGGAGTTGATCATCTACCTACATTTCATCACACACCCACATCGTGAGATGCTTTCGATAACCGTTGATGGCCGTGGGGGTTAAAACCGAAAGCTGAGGTAGGATTTATGAATCAGTTATAGAAACCTTCTTTAAGGCATTAACAATCTCCTCTGCTTTTGGTGGTGTATTGACATAGGAAATCAGTGGGCTCTCTCCAGGGACAATATCGTCTTTCAAGTAGCTTCCGGATGTTCTAAGCAATTCTTCGGATCCCGTTTTTACGGATCCTTTCATGATAATTGTCTTGTGGGTTCCTGAAATAAGTTCTTCATAATCTGTATCACCGGTTTCCCCAAGGATTACGTACATATTAGCAACGTTCAATCTCCACCGGACAAAGAAATACCTATAAATGAGTTTATGAGAAAGAATGAAGTTAAGTTTCAGTAATTGTTCCATTAAGAGGCAACAACTGAATCACAAAGAGGTGAATCTTGTTTGGCAAAAAAAGTCTGCCTCTTAATGGTTCTAAAACCCTCTGAATGATTTTGTATCTTGGGCCTCCATTAACCATTCAGCGTCCTAATTTCATTTTGAACAATTACCAAACAACCATATTTCATTTTACACTAAATCATAAGTCTCTTAATCATTTTGACCACTCAATCATCCTGCACCAAACCATTTAGCAACTGCCAAACATTCCTTTAGGGTTTTAATTTGACATGGGTGGTTTAGTAATTTACCAATCTTGTCTAATCTGTTTCAGTTTTGTTCCACCTGTTTTATTGGAGCAAAAAAATGCATTTTGTCCCGATCTGTCTTGTCGTGTCCCACGTACCAAATGCACAAAGTCTAAGAAATCGAAGCATAAGAGTAAATCCAAGTACTTTCAAGAGTGTTCATACCTGAGAGCCTGTGACCGAGAAGCAAAAAGTGGAACTAACTGCAATCTTGTTGAGTTTCTGCAGTACATCGGATGGCACCGTAAACCACGCATTCTAAGTTTCTGTCTCACATCATCCACTTTTTTTGCCTGAAAAGTAAATGGTAAATGAAAAGCGAAATTAGTAACATAATAGAGGAGTATAAAGTATGGGTCTGTTTGGTTGGTTTTTCATTAAGCCCCTGTATGGATTAAGCTATGATTCAGACCTTTTTGACGTCTTTTATCACGTAGGACAAGCAATGAGAATTGCTCGATTTTGCATCTTCTTCGATTACTTTCGAATGTTTGCCGGATGTCCCTTCTCCGCCATCCGTATTCATCAACTTCCAAATGGTTTTCCTTAAACCATCTGAACCCCATCTATATTCAATATGTGCAGCGTAATCAGGATCCGGAGTCATTTTACCACCTTCCTCATAAGTCCCCGGATAATAAACTTCACTCCCGCTGCTGCAAACCAATGCATCAAACTCATTCACCTTAATCTGCTCATTTTTTAGGAAATCCAACAACTCCGATAACGACATTGCTGTTGACATGGCAAAACCAGTCGTTCTCGCCATTTGCGAGTCTAATCTAACCGCCTTAAATGTCTCTTGCAGCATTTCAATCATTCCTGTATCCGGAGCTCCATTTTTATCATAGCAATCAAGTGCAATAACAATCAACTTCTGCCTCTTCCTTAACATCGGATATTTGGTGGGCCCGTTATTATTGCTATTATTATTATTATCGGGCTTCTCCACGGGTTCGGGTTTCTTAATCTTGCTCATTACGCGTCTCACTTGGTCTTGAACATCGGCTCCTCCATCTAACGAGTCGTTAATTGAAGATTTATCTCCATCAATAGAAAGGCGTAATGATGCATCTTGGAAGTCTCTAAGTGAGTCGTTTAAAGATCCTGCGGTTGAGATTTCATCTGCAGGCATGTCGGTTTTCCACAAAGGATGTCTCATTCGACAAGCGACCACCCTTGTTAGATATGTGCGACAGTGTTCGGGCCAAGAGAAAAGGTGTATGTTTTTCCAACCGTTTTTCTGGCACTCGGACCATAAGTTCTTCTCCAATACTAGCTTAAGCAGAGCATTAGCTATCGCTTGCTGATCATGAGGGTCTACGAGAAGCCCGTTGTTCAGTGCCTGATATTATACATATTCGCACACTCGTTACATAAGGAGAAAAAAGAGGGGCTGTTAGACAGTTGCTGAATGGTTTGGTGCAGAATGATTAAGTGGTCAGAATGATTAAGAGGCTCTTATGATATAGTGCAAAATGAAATATGGTTGTTTGGTAGTTATTCAGAGTGAAACTAGGGCGCTGAATGGTTAAGGGAGGGCCAAGATACAAAATCATTCAGAGGGTTTAAAACCATTAAGAGGCAAAAAAAAATTTGCCAAACAAGATTCACCTCTTACTGATTCAGAGGTTTCCACTTAATGGAACTATTAAGAGGTAAACAAACAGCCCCTGGATGCACATAGAAAAATGTCAAGTTTTCTTTTTCTTAGGGTGCCTTTGGTACACAGATGGGATTCAACTGGATGGGTTGGGTTCCGGTGAGAAGTTGAGGTTAACGTCAGAAGCGTGAGAAGTGGTTATCTGAGAAATGGATGCACATTAAGATGAGATGCACCGGATCAATTCTCTTCTAAGGCGCAATTCATGGGAGGGCATTTGATTAAAATTGATCAACAGTTCAGATCCACTTCTCACGTTTCTCACATTATCCTCAGCTTTCCACACGATCCTTCGCCTTACATTGTAATATAACTTGTATAATATTAAGGTCATCTTAGATTTTTCAGATTCAATTGTTCAATAAAAACCAATTCATACCATAAAATAGAGAATGCCCCAAAAGTATAAAAGGGCAAGGATAGGATCAAAGTGAAAAGGCAAAGACGTTACTCACCCTGTGAATGTCAACGGGTCCCCCGTTTTTAGTTGCTACCATAGGAAGCCCATGAGCTGCTGCCTATATCAATTTGAGCACAAAGATGCAAACTTTATGGTACGGATGAATAAAATGGTTACTTCCTCCGTCCCAAAATAAGTTTCTACATTTCTATTTTAAATTGTCCGAAAATAAGTATTAATTTTCAAAAGTATGCATCTACTTTCCGATTCTATCCTTAAATTACGAGATGAGAAATCCTGAATAAAAATCTCGTGTCCTAAATTATCACATCTCATTCGTGTTCACCAATCACATGAATACACGTCATTGGAGAGAGAATATGAACTTGAATTAAATAAAATAAAAAATATATAAAATCTGACGTGTCTTAATTTCATTGGAGGGACAGGAATGAGACATGAAATTTTAGGACAGCATATTTTTAAAAAGTATAATGATTCCACATTTCTATAACTGTGTGCATTTGGCAATTATTTTAGGACAGAGGGAGTAAATTCAATAAACATGATGATCTATAAGAACTGACCTCGATCAATGTAAGCCCAAAAGGTTCGACCAAAGCTGGATTTATAAAAACACCCTGTTGCAACAACTATACAGTTACAAATCACAAACCACCGGTGAATGCCACCCCAGTTCATAAGACGAAACACACCTTCGTTTTGGCCGCAAGGCGGTAGATTTCCGGTACATCATTTTGCTTATGATGTTTAGGGAATGCCACTTGCCCGTAAAGATCATACCTGTCCACCAGTTTTAGTACGGTTGTGAGCACACTTGCATTCCCACCCGACATCTCATCTATATCATCTCTGTTTCCCATTATAAGTGTCTGCATTCAAGCAAGTTATTTCAGTCTACCAAAGGGTTGGCCCAGCGTTACCTGGTAGAGCCCTGCCTCCCAAAAGGTCAAGAGTTCAAACCTCACCAAAGTTGAAGTGTGTGCGTGAGTATTAGCCGTATATGAATATCATATACTTAAAAAAGAGTAAATTACCTTTTTAGTCCCTGTGGTTTGTTGAAATTTTCTATTTTCATCCTTGTGGTTTTGTAATTACGATTTTAATCTCTATGGTTTGTACTTTGTAATTCATTACTTTTTTCATCCTTGTGGTTTACAATTCATTTCTATTTTAGTCCTTCATACTTAAAAGTAATGTTTTGGCCTCAACGACGAAAATAGAAATGAATTGCAAACCATAGGGACGTAATCCGAAATTTTTAAAAAACCACAGGGATAAAAACGCAACTTAGTCTAAAAAAATTATATGAGTCTACAAAAATACAGATATGCATAAAATTTAGGCAGTTGGCTTACAAGATTAGCAAGCTCTCGTAAAGGGTGACATTCTCCGAAAGCTTTCAAGAGAGTAGTAATGTTTTTCTTCGGATCTGGTCTCGACAAGGCCAAAATCATTGGCTTGTGTGGATTTGTCAAAAAACGCATCACCTGCAGAAGCGGTTTCATTGAGAACCAAATCCAACAACAAAGCTATCTGAAGAAAATAAATTAAGTGTAATAACGAAATATACTTACTTCCGACCATATTACTGGCATAGCCTTTGGAGAAGCCCCGTCTGAATTAGTTAGCGATGACAGATCCCCATCAGCCTCATCAGCTTCTTTGATCACATGGCTGAAGTCCATGCCAGGTGGAATAACCTGAAAATTTGATAATTTCAGGTACTAAATAAAATTGTACTTTAACGCAAAAGAAAGGGAAATTGACTTAAATAGCTATTTCACACTTGAAAATTGGTCTCTTAGCAATTTCTCTCCTATTTTTACCCAAATGTCACTACATCCACAATATCGTGGACCTGGCTAAACAACACAAAAAAATCGTTTTTCCTACTAAATAAAATTATATGTCCATAATTGCGGATGTGGGGTCCGTAATTGCGGATCTGGCCCAATTTTTTTTTTCTTTTTTAAAGGAAACTGACCAAATTCGTATATTTTTCAAGTTTTTGAGCTAGGTACGCAATTACAGACCTATAGTATATATTGCGGAAGTAGGAAGTAGTGATATTTATGCAAAATTGGGAGATAAATGACTAAGAGACCAATTTTGTTGTATGCTTTAGCTATTCGAGTCAATTTCCCCAAAAGAAGTGGTCTCCGGATTGGATTCATCTTTGTTCAGAAGAAGATCTTACCGCCATCCTTGGCATAAACCGGCCATGGCAATCAACACCTTGTCGAACACGAGCCCGTAAAACTTTCTCGAGTTTGACATCAAACCCATCATATAATCCCCACTGTTCATCAATTTCTTGTTTAGTGCTAGTAATAACAAGTTCAGCTGCATCTAACGAAAGCTCTTCCGCTTCTATCCTCCTCATAATCTTGTAAGTCGAATTAATATCTTCTTTTGACTGCCTACCTTGCTTAAGAAGCTGTTCAAGCTTGTTTCTACCAAGGGAGTGGCCCGTTAAGACCATTGGAACATTAAGAGCACCAGAAAGTAGAGCTGCACTATCCCCCGCATCGGCGTAATGGCCATGAATCACGAATGGCCAAATGGGCTGCCCGCCGCCAATTTGTTCACCTAAAACTTTGGACATGTTAAGAACGTGGGATAGTGCTCCATCTACGAATTCTTGGATATGAGGCCAAAGTAACTCCTTGCGAAGGTATTTGTCACGAGGGCCAAAGGGTATGCGTATAATATAAGCGCCACTGCTCTCTCCTACGTCAGTAGCGTCGGGATCGTCGGAACCAGCGGTGAGCATCTCGGTGGGCTCTCCGTAGCTCCAATCTACTTCAGGGGAAGATATTTGACGCGTAAAAAGATCCACTCGGTACACCCCTGGCATTCTAGCAAGTGCTGCAGCAAGCTCTACAACATATTTGATCTGAAAATTATGAACAAAGGATAGAAATGCCATTAGGAAATTGACCAACAAATGCATTTTATATTAACAACGCAGTTGTCAACTTGTCATGGGTGAATATGTGGAATCCCATTGGATTATTCTCCTTCTCCAAAAGAGTCTTTAAGGAGAGAAGGGAGATTCCAACAAATATTGAGGGGAGAGAGTCTTAGGGGCCATTTACCAACTAAAAATCCGGTAAGCACTTACCCGATAAGCGCTTACCGATAAAATTCAACACTATCGTTTACTTACCGAGTAAGATTTTAGTCCACAAAAACGGCATCATATGTAACAATTTACCCGGTAAGTGCTAACCGTGGTAAGAGCCATTGTCCTCACTTACCGGATAAGACTCTTGGTCCTTGCCTCGTTCTTACCAGGTAAGATTTTGCAACTTACCAGATTCATCCGGTAAGGTAATGCAACTTGGTAAGCACTTACCAGGTAAGCAATTGGTAAGCGCTTACTGGCAAGAGTCACCACTCTCATTTACTTTATGAGATAACATTCCCATCCACCAAAATGGATTGATGGTAAGCGTTTATAACCCCGTAAGCGCTTACCTACCGGGTAAGAGTCATCTCCCTCACTTACTGGGTAAGACTCTCGATCCTTGCTTCCCTCTTACCAGGTAAGTTTCTCGGTGTTCACCCGGTAAAGTAATTGAACCGGTAAGCGCTTACCAAGGTAAGTGTTTAGTAAACTGCCCCATAGTCTAACTGATTTGAGACTTCCAACAATATCTACCTGACCACCTGTATCAGAATCACGGCCAAGCTCCATATTATCTCCACGAACCAAACCGTGCAAACTGTTCAAGAATACAAGTTATATATCCATTTGTACAAATATGAAATTCTAATATGGCTTTTGAGTAAAGAGAATTCATGCCTTATAAGGATAATGTAAAGCTTCTTCTCCTTCTTATCATCCGACCAAACTTCCAAGTTGGAGACATTGTGTTGGGGAGTTTTCCTCGGGCTTTCTGGTGCTAGTGAATCGCCAAGGGTATCTCCTTTCTCTCCTTCGGACAAGTCTTCGGATATGTCTTCTCCCACATCCCTGCGTCCTTGTTCTCGCTCCAACCTCCTCTTCGTCGTCCGTTGGATATCTTCCCAGTCCAACTACGGCACGCACAAAAATCAGTAACCGTTCACATGGGCTACTTAACTCATTATTCAACAGCTAAGGATTTAGTCATAAGCATTTTGAAAGCAAAATGAAGAATGATGCATAATCTTTCCTAAAACTGTAAGACATTGAAATAGAAAATAGCTCCAAAGTTTTAAATAAATAGAGGTTAAGAACATTAATGTCTTATAGAATGTGATTCCTACTTGTAGAGAAGATTATAAGCAATTATCAGTTCATCTAGAAAGCTCGAAAATTGAATATATGACTTGGTTTGTTTATAAATAAAACTAAATCAAGCTAAACACAACCATCCTAGTTCTCTGTAAAACGTCGAGAACTTTGTGATGGTTTCATCTTGTATCATTGTATGAATTGTTAACATACAAAAACTCGTGATTAGCAACAATAATCTTTAAAACCAACATGATATTTGATATAATTTGCTATTTAACACCTAAAGATTCTTAGAGTAACTAGAAGACTAGAACTTCTAACATCTAAAGGTGCAATCATCTTCACTAAAGTGCAAGTGTCTAACCGAGAAAATTTGCAAAATCTAATGTACCGAGCATTTGGAAACACCTAAATGTTCTTAACAGGTGCTTGGTTGGGGGTAATAAGGGGCGGGGAATAGAAACGGAAATCACTAATGATGACTGGTTTGATGCAATGAAATGCGTATCTGGTAATGAAGCATTTCTCTACAAATTATGGAATGAAACTCATTCCCATTTCCATTCGCTAAAAAAAGCAACCACTCCCAAGAGTAACTCGAAGACTAGAGCTTTGAACATCTAAAAGTACAATCATCTTCACTAAAGTTCAAGTTCTAACCGATGAGATGAACTAAAATTTGCACAATCTAATGTACTGAGCATTTGTTCAAGCAAAAAGAAAACCTAATGGGATAACAATCTCTTATATTTTTGCCATGTGAACTCCAATCATGTGCACTCCATGCCTAATTCTGCCAAATTAGATCGATCACCCATAGTTCAAGTTATTCGAGTGGAATTTACCGGGTTTGTTTAGTTTGGTTTACTTGTAGCTCTGGTTATCGTGCTTAACTTTCATTGCAAACTACTCATAAAAAAATTCATAAAGAAACACTATGGTCTTTAAGAACTCCCAATTCTGGACAAATTGTGAATGTGCAAATGCATAATAACCGTTCATACTTAGCAATTTTTGTCCAATATCGATAATTCTTTATGAAAATTCTTACTGTTTGCTTATAACAAGAAATCAAATGCCAACATAAGTTATTTAACTAAAATTTTCCATTAAATCACAACAAAGTAAATTCATTTTCAACCGATCAATTCGAACAAGCACAAGGAAACAAATCAATTTATGGAAAGCAGAACAATCCATTGTATTTAACTTAATTTAGGCATATAGACAACATTTCCAGATCTGCGCTCTCAAATCTCAATCTACCACAACATACAGAAACAGAGCACCCTGTTTTTTGCAATTTTTAGATGGATGCATACACAAAATGTATGTATATATACAAGTACGAAAACGGAAAATCTACCTGCTTCTTCTTGCGAGTTAGATGCCAGATTCTCCAGCACATATTCTCGAGTCTCGATGTTCGTTCTCTAGTATTGCGAGTAGCCACCACTTTGATCCATGTCCGATGCAAATCAGTTTCGTCGACTCCCGTTACAACTTCTTCAACAAAATACTTGGTCGGATTAAAATTGTCTCCTTCTCGCAAATTCACATGATGATCGTCTATATTCGAAGCTTTACTATCCAAAATGGCCTCCAAATATCCATTGATCCACTCATTCCCGGCCATTTTTTCGATCAAAAACTAAAAATCAACAGAACTCGATTACTATGTAGTCGTCAGTTGTCGATTCAGGAGTTGAATTTCGATCGAGTTTTCTGAAAATTAAAAAATTGGGAGTTCGAGGGACTTGAGGAATTTTGTTAGGAGAGAGAGTCGGGAAGTTAGAGCATGGGATCATTGTAATCGTAATGTATGAGGAAGAGGAGGGTGAACCGCGTGGCAGTTACATGTGGGACCCACTAGTGACACGTGTGATGCGGATCTGGAAGGGTTTTTTATGGGTCTAAAAACGGATTTTAGCCTTTCCCAAGGTTGTTCGGATCCCCAAAAAGTTAACGGCGATGGGACGTTAATTAACGTCCCTTTTCTTTTCCCCGAGAACATACGTTCCACGCTACGTAGAATTGACGGTAAAAAACGAAACCGAAAATACATACATATAGATATAGATTCAAGATTTATCATATAATCAAAAGTGTCAAATTTGATAAGAAATATGAGAATTGGTTATCAATCGTTAGATGAGAAATGAACGAACATTAGGATAAGATATACCAAGATATGATATATCGAAATGCAACGAATCAATTCGCTTTTAAGCCCCAATTCATGGGAGGGTATTTGATTAAAAGTGATCAACATTTTAAAAACACTTCTCACATGATCCCATGTCATATATATGTTCCATTAAAAAAAATCAATTTTTAATTTAATACGTAATTTAATCCAAAGAAGAGTTATTGAATAATATTGCATACCAAAGTTATTTATCAAAAAATAGAGAAAACTAGACTGTTTAATTAAAAAAATCAATATTTATTAATGAAAACTTCATTCTCTGACCCATCTCACATCAATAACACGACCCCTACCGCCTATAGGTAGTTTTAAATGTACGAATAATTGACATATTTATTAAATTATGTATCAAATCACGTGTTAGTAATTTTTTTACGGTACATATTTGAGTATATATAGAATAATAATCAAAATTACCGTGAATCTTGTATGTTTTTACCTACAATGACAAGTCCAATAGTCTTTTTTTTCTCATGTTTCGCGAAATTATTGTTAATAGTAACAATATGAAGAAATTTCAAAACAAATGAATCAGGCTTCTATCGAGAAATGTAACGGGTTGAATTTGAGTTTTAAAAATTTCAACTCGTACTTTTTGAGCTATGCATATATATCAAATATTTATGTATGTATGATCTTGATGTATATTTATTGAACATAGTTCTTATAAATATTTTTAAGCTATTCAAACTAGTTTTAAGAAAACTTGTTGACCAACTGGTTTACGTTCGAGCTTACAGTCTTATATAAAAAACTTCAATAATTCATTCATAACATATGCCTTGAATATTGAGTCGATCTTTGGCTCATCTCGACTTGTTTGCAACCATAGTCCATTGTGAAACTTGTAAGCGATCATATCAATCCATACATATTTTTTAGTCATTGTAGTTCGAAGTATCTGATTTTTTTTGTATAATTAACTGATATATGCAAAACGCATTTTTCGTATAAATTGTTAGAGTATTAATGTCAATATGTATAGTTTAGGGACCTTTCTGTAATTATGTGTAACTTACCTTGTATAAATAGTCTCTTAGGGTTTCATTATTTGGTTAGACACTTCATTTGTATTACTCTCTCAATATATGAAAACGGCTGATTCTGCCACCATCTCTAGTGTGTCTCTCTCAATCTATCAACCTACTCACATATTCTAACATGGTATCAGAGCTCTAGGTAAGCATCCTCAACCATCTTTCAGATCTGCATTCTCAAGTTTATTTCCCTTATTTTGCTGCTGTCGATTTTGCTCAGAAAATCCATTCTCTGTTGGTTTTTTGACAAAATTCCAAGTTTTAAAGTTGCTCATAATATCATCACGAACCTACGTACCAATTTTCAGCCAAAACCGATCTGTTTTGCAAAACCCGACTCAAGAACATCATACGTTCATCCAAGTCGCAACGCACACACTCATCCAAGTCGCAACGCACACACTCATCCAAGTCGCAACTGACCACTGCGACTTCGTACTATTCACCTCCAAATCGCAACTGACCACTGCGACTTCGTACTATTCACCTCCAAATCGCAACTGACCACTGCGACTTCGTACTATTCACAACCCCAAATCTCAACTGACCATTGCGACTTGGTACTGTTCATGACCATAACCATTGCGACTTGACACTGTTCACAACCCCAAATCTCAACTGACCATTGCGACTTGGTACTGTTCATAACCTCTTTTATTCAAACTCACAAATCAGAAACTCCTCTTTTCGATTTTCAATTTCCTAATCCGTCAGATGGCCCTCCGTACCGAGTCTCAATACAGTGACTGCTCATATTGTCACTCTACTTCTCATCTTCTTCTCAACTGCCCAATTCGAAAATGTCGTTGGTGTGGGATTACACAACCACGGCACTATGGGTCTGACTGTCTAAAATATCCAAGGAACTCAGGTAATCAACGTCACTCCGGTAATCTAAGGCAACTGCGTACTCAGTCCTTTGCTGCATCAATCACTCCAGACTCCTCTACACCGCCAATTTAGGCACTGCATAACAACAACTCTTCACCTGACTTTGTGGCACTCCTGCGACAAAACCAAGACCAAATAAAACGACTCCTGACAGGTTCTATGGGAATGCATAACACCAACTCATCACCTATGCATAACACCAACTCATCACCTGATTCTATGGCACTCTTGCGACAAAACCAAGACCTAATAGAGCGACTCCTGACAGGTTCTATGGGAATGAATTCTCAGTGCAATATCTCAGCACCAGGCAATCCTTGGCTATTCGACTCTGGTTGCTGTAACCACATGACACCTAAGGCTGACGGGTTTATCTCTAAGCAAACCTCCAGCATGTACTCATCAGTCCGCACTGCGGATGACACTCGGTTACCCGTATCTTTCAGTGGAACTGTATCTACCACCAACCTTCAATTACCTGATGTGCTACATATTCCAAACTTATCTCTGAGTCTGATTTCTATCACTCAACTTATGGAATCCGGCCTAATTGTTTTGTTTCATCCTACTGGTTGTGTTGTGCAGGATCCAAAGACCAAGTAGATCCTTGGAGTAGGCCGTAAAGTTGGTCGGATGGTTGAAGTGGCCTACCTTCGTCTCCCCTTACAATCCTCAAATCATGTTGCCTCTGTTTCCAGTACCCCTTCCTTTGAATTGTGGCATAAACGACTAGGACATTTATCTCTAGCTAGGATAAAACTGTTAGCTAGTTCAGGACCGTTAGGCAACACCTCTTCTGAAAACATTTCTTGCTTATCCTGTCAACTTGGCAAACACCATGCCTTACCTTTTCAACTAAATGAACTCAATTCTGCTTCCCCTTTTGACCTCATTCACTCTGATGTTTGGGGGCCAGCCCCACATCCATCCATGGGGGGTTATAGATACTTCGTTATCTTTATCGATGATCACACACGATTTACATGGATATATCTCATGAAACATCGCTCCGAACTACCTCAAATCTACATCACCTTCGCTCGTATGATCCAAACCCAGTTTTCCAAACCTATAAAGATTCTTCGAGCAGATAATGCTATGGAATACAAAGAATCTTCTCTCCTCTCTTTTCTTCGATCTCATGGTACTCTTTCTCAGTACTCCTGTCCAGGCACCTCTCCGCAAAATGGACGTGCAGAACGTAAACATCGCCACATCCTCGATACTGTTCATACTCTATTAATCTCAGCCAAGTGTCCAGAACGTTTTTGGGGCGAAGCTGCCTTCACGGCTGTCTACACCATCAACCGTCACCCGACTCCCATCCTCAATCAAAAGTCTCCCTATGAAATGCTCCATGGGGTCTCCCCTGCATATGAACTCCTAAAAGTATGGGGTTGTGCCTGTTTTGTTCAGTTGCAACCTCATGAACACACCAAACTTGAACCTCGTTCTCGATTATGCTGCTTTATTGGCTACGGTATTGAATACAAAGGTTATCGTTGTTGGGATCTAGTCTCTAAAAGACTACGTATATCCCGTCATGTCACATTCTGGGAACATCTTCCCTTCTCAACAGTATCCAAATTTCAAGACATACCCAATCCTTCCACTTCCTTCTTCACTGATAACTCTATCTCTTTGGACTCACTACATTTTGATTCCATACTGACCTCACCATCTGTCCCACCTCCTTCTAACTCACCTCCATCTGAGCCTTATTCTGTGCCATCTGTTCCACCTCCTTCTGCCTCTTCTCAACCGGAACCTTCATCTGTTCCATCTGAACCTTCACCGGCCCCATATGTGCCATCTGATCACGATCAATCATCTGCACCAATTCCAAGTACTACTTCTGAGCCATCTGCTGAGTCTATGGATCCTAGCTCCTCTCAACCACAAGATGAAGCACGACGCTCCGCTCGGGTAAGACAAGTTCCTTCTCACCTTCGTGATTATCATTGTTATGCCACTTTACTGTCCACCCATGAACCAACTTCCTTCAAGGAAGCCGATTCTAATCCTGTTTGAAAGCAAGCTATGACAGAGGAACTTCAGGCACTTGACAAAGCCAATACATGGGAGTTTGTTCCTCTCCCACCAGGAAAGTCACCCATTGGTTGCAAATGGGTCTTCAAAATCAAAAGCAAGTCTGATGGATCCATTGATCGATACAAAGCACGCCTTGTGGCAAAAGGCTTCAATCAAGAATATGGCATTGACTACGAGGAAACGTTTGCTCCTGTGGCTCGTGTCACATCAGTTCGTAGTCTTCTCGCCATAGCTGCCACCAAGAAATGGCCACTTTATCAGATGGATGTCAAAAATGCCTTTCTGAATGGCGATCTCGAAGAGGAAGTCTACATGAGACTCCCTCCAGGTGTGACCTCTCGTCAGGGACATGTATGTTGACTTCGAAAAGCCCTCTATGGCCTCAAACAAGCTCCTCGTGCTTGGTTTGAAAAGTTTAGCAACACCGTCATCTCCTTGGGATTTTCTCCAAGTAACTATGATTCTGGCCTGTTTACTCGGACTACTGCTGCAGGTACTATCTTACTCCTGTTGTATGTTGATGACATGATCATCACCGGCAGTGACACTACAGGTATCAATCATCTAAAACAATCTCTCAACTCATGTTTTGAGATGAAAGATCTTGGAAAACTACACTACTTTCTTGGACTTGAAGTTCTATCAGACTCTTCGGGCATCTATCTCTGTCAAGCCAAGTACATTTCAGATCTGCTGTCCAAAGCTGGGATCACGGACAACAAAGTTGCATCTACACCCATTGAGCAAAATCTGCACCTTGCTCCGAATGCCGGAACCCCGCTGAAAGACCCTACACGGTACCGTCAACTAGTTGGATCTCTAGTCTACCTGACTGTCACTAGACCAGATCTTGCCTATGCAGTTTATATAGTTAGCCAATTCATGGCTACCCCGTGTTCAGACCACTATGTCGCTGTTCTTCGTATACTTCGGTACCTCAAAGGGACAATGTTCCATGGGCTTCATTTCTCATCCACCTCATCCTTACAGCTTCGTGCCTTCTCAGATGCTGACTGGGATGGTGACATAACCGATCGTCGTTCCACTACCGGCTATTGTTTCTTTCTTGGGGACTCTCTTATCTCCTGGCGCAGCAAGAAACAATCGCTGACAGCTCGCTCCAGCACTGAAGCGGAATATCGAGCCTTAGCTGACACCACTCAAGAACTCGTATGGCTACGCTGGCTACTATCTGATATGGGTGCTCATCAATTTTCCCCAACACCATTGTGGTGTGACAACACTAGTGCTATTCAGATTGCTCACAATGATGTCTTTCATGAGCGTACAAAGCACATCGAGATTGACTGTCATTTCACGCGTCAACATGTTCTTCGCAAGACGGTTAAACTTTTTCCAATCTCAACCATTGATCAGACTGCCGATATCTTCACCAAAGCTCATCTTCCAGGGCGTTTTCGGGCTCTTGTTTCCAAACTCAATTTGACTCATTCTTCCCCTACTTGAGTTTGAGGGGGGATGTTAGAGTATTAATGTCAATATGTATAGTTCAGGGTCCTTTCTGTAATTATGTGTAACTTACCTTGTATAAATAGTCTCTTAGGGTTTCATTATTTGGTTAGACACTTCATTTGTATTACTCTCTCAATATATGAAAACGGTTGATTCTGCCACCATCTCTAGTGTGTCTCTCTCAATCTATCAACCTACTCACATATTCTAACATAAATAATATGAACCTTTAAACATCCTGACCAATATATATGATTAGGACGAACCTAAGGTCCCGTTTGGATTTTATTGTAGGATTGGATATAATTTTGTATTTAATTTCACATGTTTGATTTGAAGAATTGTTTGGATTTGAAATCCCGGGGTTTTTTTGAAATCCCACACTCACATTTATTTTATAATAATTAGTTAATAAAAAATAATTTAATTTTTTATAATTTGTTTTTAAAAATAATTTAAGAAAAATGGAACTCAATTGCATTCCAAATCTTTCAAACCAAGCACACCAAAGACATCAAAGATTCCAAATTATTCTGACTCCCAACTCATTCCATAAAATCCAAATCCCATAAAATCACTCTATCAAACCAAATGCCCTTATAATTAGGTTGCAAGTGAAACCACAAAAAGTCTAGAGCCAATTGTAGCTTTTGGTACGTTTGGTACGCATATTGGGTGGGACGAGACGGGACAAAATAAGTAGTCCTATGTTTGGTATGCCATGGGACAAAAATCAGATGGGACAACATGGGACAAAAATAAGTTTTCATGAGACAAAACTTAAGATTTTTTGTTCCACCAAAATAGGTGGAACAGCATAGGACTAAAACATAAGATTACTAAAATACTCATTTTTTTCAAAC
Organism: Saussurea involucrata; assembly: GCA_033807775.1. NCBI lineage: Eukaryota > Viridiplantae > Streptophyta > Magnoliopsida > Asterales > Asteraceae > Saussurea > Saussurea involucrata. The sequence continues at coordinate 19,581,758 of CM066325.1, forward strand.
ATCAGATAGCTAAACCTAGATTAAAATCATCTCCTCCAGTCCAGTCCCGTCCCGTCCCATCCAGTCTGCATACCAAACGCTACCCAAATATACAATCATAAGTTATTTTAGATGAAATTATAAACATTAAAAACTAGTGTTTATATGAAATAAAAACTCTAAAAAAATATCGACTTATACTCATTTAAGGTTATTTACCTAAAAATCTCGGTATTATGTATTATTTAATTATATATTTTTCAAAAAAATTGTGGATCCACCATCTCACTATATGATTCTTAATAAGTACATTCACGGGGATCTTCAAATGCTTCAACAACCATGCATGCACCCGTGATTCTATTTTCAATCAAATTTTGATACATTGTTCGGGAATCAGGCATCGAAGCAATTCGTACGACCTGTATAAATAGTTTGCAAATGATAACAAATGGTAGATTTAGATTGATGTTAATATTCATCGTGAAAATTGGTGATAAGATTGAAACTGAATCTCAAAAATGTAGATAGACCAAGGTTCTAAATAGCGCGAGGCGTGACGTGGCGGCAAGGCCAAACCTTAAAGCCTTAGGAGCCACGACGTTTATCAAGACGTGACTTATGGCGGCAAATCTCTGTATCATATATAACATTATATATAAAACATATGTTTTGTACTATTGCTCGACGATTCAATGATAATAAACAAGTTAAATTATGTTATATATTAAAAACTAGGAAATAAGACATTAAAACGAAAGGGAAAATCAAATATCGCGTCACAAAAGACCGCACATTAAGCCATGGCGTGCCACAGGCATAGCGTGGCGTGAGACACAAGCCTTAAGCCACGGCGCGCCATGACGGCTGTTGCGGCGAGCCTTTTAGAACAGTGAGATAGATAAGGTTACATCTTCAAATCTAAGAAACTTAAAAAGATAGAACCACAAGGTCATAAGTTTAAGTTTCTTCACAGAAACTTACCATCCAACTACGTACCAGTAAGAGCATCTTCAATGCAAGATTCTTATAAGCAAAAAATAAAGTGGTTTGTAGGAACTATCATTGTGGAGAGTTTTTATAAGAACCTCACCACTTTTGAACTCCTATTTAAATACCTTGGTTCTTACCATGAAGTTTGTGTGAAGTGACAATTTCCACATTTTTATTGGTATTTATATTAAATATTTGACATTTATTTATAAATATATAACAATTATTGAGGTAGACAAATGCACGGGACCTACAAAAATAGGTTCTCATAAGAACTACCGTTGTGGATTTTTATGTTAATTTTTAATTTGACGATTTGAAAACGAGTTGGCATCAAAAAGTGCAAAAAAGTTCTTACAAAGAACGACCATTGGAGATGCCCCAAGTTACAAGTATATCTATTAGCGGGGGTCGGGGTTCAGTCCTTTTTGTCATGTCCGTTTTATCCGTTCCATATACCAAAACAAAGTTTAAGGATACATTTCTTACACGAACGGACTAGACAGAGAGAGTGAAATAAACTAGTGAAAGAATTATGAAAGTTTTAATGCATTTAATTTGACATGGATAGTTTAGTAATTCACCAATTTCATCTCATCTCCCTTGTTTTTGTTCAACCTATTTTGGTGGGATACAGAAAAGCATTTTCATCCCACTCATGTCATTTCCGGTCACAAATTCCCAATCTGATGTCACACCAAGCGTGAAGTTTTGGTACTGTCATGTCCCGTCCTGGTCGACCAAACGCGCACTTAGGACCTGCACACCCAAAGGCGAAGGCCCGTTTAGGACACATCTCTTTGTGAGAACTGGAAATATATTGTGATCAACTTGTGGTTTCAAATCTGTGCCCATAAACCGGCACGAATACGGAATACCCACAGTAACCCATATAATTGCAACTCCATGAGGTTCGATATAAAAAATCACCCTATTTCGTTTTCGTCTCAAAACAAGAATCCTTTTTTGATATTAAACCTAGTAGCATGTAGGTCTTTTTTATCTTTCCAAAATATCTCTATACTAACACTCTTTATATAGTAAGAAGCTAGTAAAAACATAGTTATTCATTCTTTCTACACAAAATAATTAATTATCATGAAGCTAAAAGCAACTCATCTGGCATTCACGAGTCGATTGTCGACTCGTGTTTGGGAGTATAATCACATCTAAGCACCACTGCTGTTTGTAACACCTGCACGAACTCTCAACATTTCCGTTCGCTTACTTCTCTCCATAACATCTACTAGCCAGTTCACAGTTTCCTTTAATCCGGTCCTGCAATCACCATCCAAATATCCATTACATTTATGCTAAATGTTGGTTTACTTCCTATTTAGTGTAACGGATAGTTCATTTCTTTCTCAACCAATGTAACAAAATTTCAAAATTTTCCTGTTTTGTACCCATTTTAACTGTTGATATTGTAACATTTGATAACGTACCCATTTACAAAAGGTTTACGAAAAGGTTATGGTGAAGTGGACGATAAACTTGACATCCACGTCATCAAATGTTACAAGTTACCGGTCAAAATGGGTAAAAAGAGAAAATTTTGAAATTGTCACACTAATTGAGAGAGAAAATTTGTTACACTAAATAGGAACTAAGAGCATCTCCAACAGCTACGCTATAATAAAAAATTTGGTCATTTATCTTATATGGTATTGTAAAATAGAAAAAAAGAAGAGAGAGAATGTAAAAATCTCTAAATTTAGAGAAATCTCTATATAGGAGAGAAATAGTATTTTATTTCTTTCACACCAATAAGATGTATTGAAAATAAATATTTAGGACAGAGAAATAATATTTTATCAAATGTATAGTATATTTTAATAATATAGTTAATGCTTGAATTGCTAAAATAGAATAGTTGTTGGAGTTGGATGTAATTTTTTTTAGAAATTCTGACTTTTGATACTTTATTTTAGAAAAATTATAACATAGCTGTTGGAGATGCTCTAAGGCAAACTGCCAAACTCCATTTCATTTTGATGCATTTTGCCCTTCCAGAAATTCCACATATGGCAGTAGTAAGAAGAAAATTTATTGCCATTATATTTACAAGCTACCACACTGTTGACTTACCCATCATATCCTGAAACACCTTCGAATGTGTAAGCTCGTTCATCTAATTTTTTGAGATCCAAATACCGAGCAAGTTCTTCTGTTGATACAGCATCAGCAAGATCCTGCAACGGAATCATGCATATCCACAACGCATGAGAAAAATTAAAATGGAAAGCGGGCATTTAGTACCACATGAACAAGACAACAATGAGTTTTATAGCTCCAAAAAACGAGAGTGAACCTCAATTTGATTTACAATTTCACAGTAAAGCCAGATCTTAAAATAACTTGATTGCAACAAAATGACAAAGAGAAAGGAGAAAGCTAAACTGAAATAGTACACCATGGTCTACTCTGGGTGCGTTTTGGTACACAGACCGGACTGGATGGGCAAGAGTGAGGTGAGTGGGTGAAAATTTTGTGGAAGGTTTTATAGTTTTAATTCGACATGGGTAGTTTAGTAAATTCCCCCGCTTGTTCCACCTATTTTAGTGGGACACAAAAATGCATTTTTGTTCCACTCTGTTCGGTCCAGTCCCAGTCTAATTGTCGTACCAAACATGAGATTGGGACCACAAGTTTTTGTTTTCTCTGTCCTATATCAAACGCACCCTTTGTGGAATCGATTTATAACCTAAAAGAGATAGAATCCTCTCATTCAATATTAATAAAATAAAACATTAAATGTCTTACTAAAAAACCAACATCTATCTTAGAAGTTTCAAAAATAAGAATCAAAATAGTAAAGGTATACTTGGGGGTGGGGTGGGGTGGGGGTGGGGTGGGGTGGGGGTGGGGGAGGAAGATTACCTGCTTATTGGCTAGTATTATAAGAGGGGCGCCTTGCAGATCCTCATGCCTAAGCACCTTTTCTGGCAGCAACAAATTTGAAGTTAGAGGCAGCAAATGTTCTATATTTTATGGTCATCATAATTTACCACAGAAGGTCAATGGCTAATATAAAAGAAGATTAGTTACCGAGGGCAGATTTGGAATCTTCAAAACGTGACGGAGAAGAAGCATCAACTACAAAAATAACAGCATGTGCCTCTTCATAATATTTCTCCCAAATTGAGCGAAGACCAGGCTGACAGTATAAAAGCTCACGCATCATTCATCAATGACAATAGAAAATTCAGGGGAAGGAAGTAACGCTACAGACTAGATATCTTGCATCATATATTTACAATTCATGCCCCACAGGCATGTACTTGTTACTAAGGCCTGAAAAGTCATCAGCATTATCGTGGTTTCTCAAATTGGACTTTTTATGTAAAGGAAGCCTATGAACCACTGTCAAAGCTGAGCCTCTTAGTATGAGAAGCAGTTGAAAATAAGAGTAAAGTTTTGGAATTCATGTCTCGCACACACGTGCTTGTTTCCAAGAGCCAAAGCCTCTTATGTGTTTTGTAGTTTCTCAAGTTGAACGTTTGAATAAAAGAAGCTTATGAAATATTGTCACAGCTGAGTCTGAGAGTATGGGCTGCAGTTGAAAGCAAGACTTAAAAGATACTTGGAAGACATGATGATCCCCTACTCTAGCAGTTTAACCGGGTATTGGCACTTGGATAGATGTTAATATGTAGAATAAATCATTTGAGTTTTATCAAGTAATACCAGTCGAGTTACATTTCGACAATACGGGGTCCAGGAATCCTGGTGTGGTTGTAACATTACTTGATAAAAAGTGAGGTATTCTGTGCTTGATATTATGATGCAACTATGAAAGGTAAGAAAAGCTGGAAACATGTTGAAGGTAAAAGATAATAAGCACCAAATGGTACATTCCATTATCAGTAAGAATCCATTCTAAATACCTGACCTCCAAGGTCCCAAAACACAAGCTTTGTATTCGAAGTTTCTATACGACCAATATTGAGCCCAACAGTAGGAACAATTCGGTCAGGAGGTAGGCCTTCTAAGCTTGAATATTGTGCCTTCAATTTCTCCAATAAGGTCTACACATAAAGTTAGAGACATAATTAGCATGTTTCAAGGTTATGTAAAAATGAGAACAGGTTTATCATCAGAGATGATAGAAAGGGCAGTAAACCTTACACTGATGTCGGGGCTAAAGGAGTATTGCTCATGTATAAATAGAGATACTATTTTTTTAAGATACCTTTCTACAAAGTATGCATGTATGTATACATGAAGTGAGAAAAAGAAACGTAGACAGCACTTTATTTATACGCATTGTCTGTACATAAGCAAAACATACGGGCTGTTTGTTTACCTCTTAACAGTTCCATTAAGAGACAACCACTGAATCGCTAAGAGGCGAATCTTGTTTGGCAAAAAAAAGTCTGCTTCTTAATGGTTCTAAAACCCTCTGAATATTTTGTATCCAGAGCCTCCCTTTACCATTCAGCTCCCTAACTTAAATTTGAACAATTACCAAACAACCATATTTCATTTTGCACTATATCATAAGACCCTCTTAATCATTTGACCATTTAATCATTCTGCACAAAACCATTCAGCAACTGCCAAACAACCCCATACTCAAAACACATTAATGGATGCCATACAAGGTTCATTTCAAGGGCCCTCCTAGTGGACATCTATGTCCCTCTACAACTCTCTTCACATCGAGTAGAAGATGTAAGAAAGTTGTGCATCTGCTGTGGATCCACTCCATAGAGGAGTTAACTGAACAGAAATCACGTAGATGGATAAACAAGCTGCTTCCTTATTTGTAATCAATATCTTAGATTAACATTGTTACTGCAGACTGGTGGGAACTAAAGAGCTAATTGAACGAAAATTATATACAATAAATTGCTTCCTTATTGGAAATCAATATCTTAGGTTAACATTATTACTGCAGGCTAGTGGGAATCGATAAATATGGATTTGTATCGAAAGTAACAAGCAGAGCGGAAACTTGACTAGAGAATCAACAAGTAAATAGATAAAGAATAGTGAAAACATTACTGTTTTTCCAGCCTTGTCTATTCCAAGAATTAGTATATGAAACTCTGTCTTGCTGACCAGGTATTTCCAAAGTCCATAAAACAGCGAAAACATCTCTTTCTTTGTGCTTAGCTGTTCTCCACCTTATTAAAAGAGAAAGGGGGTTGTCTTTTCCTAATTCAAACTCTGCATATCAGCATCTGGAAAACCAAAGGCAGTATATGTATCAACATTCCATGGGAAACGAATATATTCAACAAAGAACATCAAAATCAGAGAAATGATAAGAGGTCAAAATTATACAACAGATCTATTTTACCTCCATCAACCTACATGGTCTTCTAATTATGGTTTCAGTGGCTCATGGCCAATCAACCAGGTAACACAGATGTATCAATTACCATTATTATATGGTCACCATGTAAACTGAATTACATTGCTTCAGGATTACAAGCTTGTAGGTCTAGATTCACAAACTTATGTCTCAGTTGTTACATAACCAACAGCCACAACAAAAACAAGCAGCAGTCACTATGAAGCTAGTCCAATTTTTAATAAAGTCCAGAAAAGGCACTCCCCCGTTCCCAAGAGGCCAAGAGAGATGAACTTTGTCTTTTAAGGTCTAAGTCTAACAAGCTAATTCGAGCTTCCAAATTGATATAAATGTTAAATCATTTCGAGAAGAGGAACATGCAAATCAAATTGAATTTCATATCAAGCAACCAAAGGACAGATACGTGTGTTAGGTTAATAATAAAACCAAAGATAATTGGGCATGTAAATGTACTAGGTTTCACATCAGAGTATCAAACGTCTTAATTGTGCTATTTTCTCTGAATTGCAAGAGAAATTGATTCCATTATGGAGCGTCATGATGATGATCCAACCAAGAATTTTATCTAGTATGAAATCCAATAGATCTAAACTTCTATTCATCACCTGATCCAAGTGAATATTCACAAAATCAAAGGTACTTCGTACGATATCTTACAGTAAACAATTGAAACACAAAATCAAGTAATTAATTCGGTAACGTCGCATACCATACTGTCCATCCGGTTCAAATAAAAGACGATCAACATCGAAATTTACAAATTTACCGAACAAACCACATGATCGGAGAAGATACTGGATCGATTATGTGTTCTAACAAGAAAAGGGAAGCCATGATTACCTCAGAAAATGCAACGAATCGGTGAACCAGGGGACGAGAAGATTTGGAGCTCTGGCACTCGTCGTCGTCGGTTGTTGTTAGTGTAGATTTCGATTCTTCCCTGCTTATAATTGCATTTCCCAATCTACCCTTTCTCCACATACATTACCAATATAATTATTTGTATACATTCTAGTAAAGTATTTTTAAAATGGGAATTTAATTAAAATATCCAAAGTTTGACTTTGACTTACCAAAATACCCATTTTCTCGCTGATGTTACCAAAATATCCATTTTTTTCGCGGTGGGTCCCGTGATCGCGGGCTCGTGCCCACGTGGCACCCATGTTTTGGCAAAATGTCCCGCGGAACCCCCCAACTATGGCCGCGGTGACAAGTTTGGTCCCTGTCCGCAGGGGTTGCCCGCGATGGGCCGCGGTAGGCCAAAAAAATTACATTTTTGGTCCTTTTGTGACGTGTACTGTTTTTGTGTGTCTTTGGATGAAAATTTAAAAAAAATACAAACTGGCCAAAAGAAACTGTTTCATATATTTTTCTCAGTTTGATGAAACTTTTTCGTTTTTACATAAAAAAACACAAATATATGAAACAATTTCATCAAGAAAATGAATGATATGAAGAATTTATCAAACTAAACAATTTCATGAAACAATTTCATTAATTTAAACAATGAAATCGACGGTTTACACGGTTTGCAAGATTATGATGGTTTACAAAAAAATATCCCTCATTAATATATATATATATATATAGAGAGAGAGAGAGAGAGAGTGAGAGAGAGAGAGAGAGAAAGGGGTTCAGGGGAAAACCTCAAAAAATAGAAAACTGAGGAACACCATGGTAGGCTACCATTGGTAGCCCTTCATCTGGACGGTATGCACTTGTGCATACAAGTAAATTGAGTTGTTTTTTGGTTTTTTATGCACATGTGCATGTTACAAATTACTTGTATGCATAAACGCATACCGTCCAAATAAAGGGCTATCAGGGTGTTGTTCAGTTTTCCGTTTTTTGAGGTTTCCCATGAACCTGACCCTACACACACATATATACATATATATATACATATATATATATATATATACATATATATATAGGGGTGGTATCTTTTGCAAACCAGTGTATTTGTACAAACTCGTACAAACCATACCTAGCTTTATGATTTTGTAAATTTGGCTTCATGAATATATGTATATATATTTTGGCTTCATGAATATATAATTTGGCTTCATGAATATATCATTTGGCATTTTTTACTAATTTTTTTAAAAAAAATAAGGGTATTTTAGGGCTCCATCGAAAAAAATTAGTTAAAAATGTCAAATGATATATTCATGAAGCCAAATTATATATTCATGAAGCCAAAATATATATACATATATTCATGAAGCCAAATTTACAAAATCATAAAGCTAGGTATGGTTTGTACGAGTTTGTACAAATACATTGGTTTGCAAAAGATACCCAGCCTATATATATATATATATATATATATATATATATATATATATATATATGAAGGTTCAAACAAGAACACTAACTATTTAAGAAAACAACAACTATGTACAAAAACAAATATGATTCACGCACAAAGTCATATATGATTACGCGACTTTTCTCGCCACTTTAAGTCGAGACCAAAGTCGCGTGTGTCCAGTTTTTGCAGTTAATGTAAAATCACATGTGATTTTGCACATGATTTATTGTTTTCTTAAATAGTTAGCGTTCTCGTTTGAACCTTCCTATATATATATATATATATGCATTTAAAACTTTGCAATTTAAACTTTTTCTTTCTTAAACAACTTATTTGAAAATAAATAGGCAAGTTACATCAAATGAAGGGTAAAACCTCCAAATAAATTATAGAATTAACCTCAACATATATGACTCATGTCTTATATAAGGACAAAATAAAAGTCTGGTGTTACTAAAAGCCCATGATAGTTGCTATCTTCAAATGCGGAAACATCACCCAATGTCACATCCTCCACGTGCACCTAACCCGCACTCGTCTCATCACAGTGTTGCTAATACCATTTCCCAACCGGTACCTGATGCACATGCCGACAATTAAAAAGGTTAGACTAACGTCTAGTGAGTTCAAGAGTTTTCATCATGATTATATAAATCGTTAAAAGGAAAGAGTTGCAACATTAATCATGATTTCCAAAAGAATTTATAATAAATACGAAAACAACTTGTTCCCCGATAACACGTATTTTAGGTGATGACAACGCCAATATAAACATTTTCCAATCATAAAGTAAACTCAACCCAAAACTCACTCAAAACGTGAATAATGATTTAATTTCCCAAATAATGAAAACATGAATAAAACTTTATATCCTGAAACAACCAAAACACGGATGGGGCATGATACTCAACCCATAAATCATGGATGACAACCCATATATATAAAATGTCACCGAAAACATGGATAATAAAATTAAATACCTAAAACAACACCATTCGGTGACGGGGGGACCCGTTTCCATCGAAATGTGGCGGAACACAAAAGTAGGCCACGATTCTATGTTTAGAGCTTCACGGGTAGGACATTGGTCATTGAGTTCAACCACCCACGGTCTATAGTTCAAGTCCTCCAATGTGCTACCGTATACTCAAGGCTAGAATTAAATCGTTATGGGTGTGGGACAAAATCAACCACGGACGAAGTCAACCACCTATGGGACGAAGTCAACCATAGTTTAGTTCGAGTCCTCCGGAGATTTTATTTCCATATCTAGCTAACGAGTGGGACGAAGTCAACCACCTCCAACAAATAATTTAAGATTTTACCTTTGTGCCTATGGATCCATTGACAACTAAAACATTACATGACTCCAAGCGAATGAACTAGCGCATTCAAAACATGTAACTTTCAAGATAAGATGCAATTAAGTACATCATACGTCCAAAACTTCTTATCGAGCTAATAAAAACTGGGCAAAAATGCCATAGACTCATCTGAGTATAAATCAAGCCCAAGAAGGCATAATAAACGTTTGACTAAATATGTGAGCCATTATGGTGATATAATCAAAATGCATCTTTTCCAAAATATTTGACTCTAATCATAATTGGCCTTCGGCCCAAACCAAAAAGGTTTGCAATCTTAAAATGTTCACACGGTCGAGGATGACCAAAATCCAATAACTCACCCTTTTGTATTTTCAAAATGTCCCATAACATAAACGATGCGTATTTCCAAGACACACACTAAGAGTGTATTTTTATCAAATAATCTTCATTTATTTAATAAATCGTCAAAACACTTTCATTTATGATTTATCTATCATATTACCCAAAAATCCCAAATGTGGTGTTTTATAGGACTTATAAAGTCAAATACCTCAATTAGTCGAAATCCATCAAACATTTCAGCATATGATAAATTTCATGAAAAACACATAAACACTTTAAAAATTGACATTTTTGGCATGTACAACGTTTTTGCAAATCAACTTGAACTCACCTTCCTAGGTTAAGTTAAACCTAGATTCCAAATCCAAGCTCCAACTTCCTAAAGTAGGTTTTGAGATCTCCAAACAATTCCTTCCAAGAAACTCTTCATAACTACCAATAATTAACGTAAGCTCCAGATCTACGAAGATTCTTGAAACATTTAATCCCCTAAGTACTAACAAATTCTTCCTTTGTTTCCAAAATGTGACCATTTTACATACAACTCTTCCAAAGATGAACAAAATCATATATACTTAAATCATAAAATTTAAATCTGAAAATAACATTTTTATACATAAATGCACTTTTATAATCCATTCTCGAGGATCCAACGTTTACCATAAAAAAAAGTAAGAGTGTCCTCCAAATCTCCCAAAAATCCAAAATTGATCAAAATCTATAAATATGTAAAGTACATCAAGAGAAAATATAAAACATGTAGATCAAGTCCCACAATAATATTTATAATCCTAAAACACACTTTCATAACAAATATTTGAAGATTATCATATTTATTAGCAAAAAGAGTAAAAACCCCAAATATCTCAAAAGACCCAAAATGTAGTCAAATACACAAGTATGTAACATATACAATAAGAACACTTTAGGAGACTAAAATAAAGCATTTTTACATATATATAGGGATGGATCTAGACAAATTTTCATACGGTGACACATATTTTTTCATACGGTTTTTATCGAAGTGTCTTTCATCTTTTTATCAACGTTCAATATCGTCTGATGTGTTTTTAGCCAAATTTTGGCGTTTTGAGAGTTTTTTTAACGTTTTTTGCTTGATTTCGGAGGATTTTTAAGTTTTTTTTATCAATTTCGAGAGATTTTTTGGTATTTTTTGTTGATTTCAAGAGATTTTTTCGGTTTTTTGGTTGAATGTGTATAAGATTTGGGTCTTTTTTCAGTTTAGGTGCACCCCTTGTAGTTTCCAAATGAATCCGGTAGCACCTCCTAAATCGATACGGTGACACCTTCACAAAAACAATTTTTTTTACCCTTCGTCGGAAAATTCTTACGGTGGCACGTGCCACCACGTGCCCCTCATAGAACCCGTCCCTGTATGTATATATATATATATATATATATATATATATAATAGTTAGAAGGGTTAGAATGAACTCACAATAGGGTTTTTAAGAAAACCCCAAGAATGTGATCAACAATGGTGGAGAGAATGTTTGAGAAGATGAAGGTCCTTGAACTTCCATCCCAAAAATAAAATCCAGCTCTCAACCCTTAATACTCTTTATTACACTTAAAATGTAACAATTTTGGTGAAACATTGTTGAGGATCGAAATATGTGAGAGATGGTCTTGAATGTGGTTTAGAGAGAGAGAGAGAGGGGGGGGGGGGGAGAGTCGGGTCACATTAAAAATGAGAGAGTGTGAGATAGAAATTGAGGTGGTCAAAGAAATAATAGATAGATATTTTGAGTTAACAAAACAAATAAATAATAAAAAAATAAAAGAGAGAGAGAGGATTCGGTTAATAGTGTAAGATAAATAGTTAGTGGATGAAATCTAAGTGGTTGAATGAAACAAAAAGACAAAACAATTTTAAGGGGAATACCCCAACTTTCTTCAAGTTGTTGCCTTAGTACCCGAGCGTGAAGTTTGTTGAAAATGCTTGGTTTCTTTTAGTTAAACTTTACCCAAACACAACTTACTCAAGATTTAATCTAAGATTTATTTATAAGATAAATATTTATATAAAAATCATAAAATAAATATACCAAGAATTCCAGGTGTTACAGTAGGGAGGTTCAATGGACTATGATTACATATTTAAGAGAGAATGAGAGAGAGAGAGAGAGAGAGCATGGGGGTCGCTCATGGCTGTCAACAGGAAACATCACCAGGAACAGACAAACGAATGGAAATCTGAAGCCTAACCAAATTTCTTTCTTGTTCTTCAACTTCCCGGAGGTATGGGAGGTACCACACCTATGGAGACTCTTCAAAAAATATGGGGATGTGACTGACATGTATAAGCCAAGAAAAAGACTGAGATGTGGGAAGAGGTTTGGTTTCGTGAGGTTCAGAAAACCGACAAATATTGAGGAACTGAAAAGAGGAGTAAGTAGCATCTGGATTGGCTCATTCAAAATGAGAGTCTTTGAAGCAGATAGATATGACAGGAAGGATAGAAGAAATTCAACTGTGGACAGGGGCAATCAAACACACGAGCATGAAGAAGTGAGAAACGGAAACCCTCGGAAAACTTATTTGGAAGCAGTGATAAATGGCAAGGAATCGAAGGAAAGTAAGTCCTTTGAGGAAGGGGAGGACGATGCACGAGTAGAGTCAAAGAAGTTGGCGCAGTCCAAGATACCGGAAGTCATCGGTGAATGGGGCAGCGACAAAATTTCATTGGAATACTTCAAACATAGTGTTGTCGGTAATGTAACCTCAACTGACCACTTAGGAGCAATAAACAAATTGTGTAAAGAGGAACTTAAGAGTGAAAGCAAACTAAAATATCTAGGGGGAGGAAAGTCTTGTCACTTTCAAAGATGAGGAAGGAATGAACAGGGTTCTAAAAAACAAAATACATGGTATACATTTTTGGATTAAAGGATTGAGACAATGGTCCGTCGGGTATTGCTCAGCGGAGAGAATCACGTGGGTAAAAATCTCAGGGGTACCGTTACATGGTTGGGGGGAAGAAATTTTTCATTCAATTGCCAGCAAGTGGGGTGAATTATAAAGTATGTTAACTGTGACATCGATTCAGACAACCTAATGTGGGGAAAAGTGCAAATCTATACCTCTATCAGATCAAAGATTAGTAAATTACGGTGTATTAAAATAGACAATATGTTCTACGGAGTGTGTATTGAGGAAGAGGAGGGTCTTACAACACCGGAGATGGAGGCTGTTAACGAATCTGGAGATGAATCGGAAAAAGAGGACGACAAATCTATCCCATCAATCTGGTCGGAAGAGGAGTATAAAAGCGATAGCGAATGGGGCAAAGAGGAGAGTTGGGTGGAGGGAGAAAGCGGGAAAGACGTCGATTGTGTTCAAGAAACGGTTGAACATGTGCCGAAAAAAGATGGGGGGAAGAAGGTGACTCCGACGAAAAACTAGTCCGGCAGATCGGCGATGAGAGACAGCGTGATGTACGGCCAGAAGAGATGGTGCAGGGTGCGGTACGGACGACAACTACTGGGGTGGCAGTAAGCTGTACGGCGGGGGACAATATGGTGGAAAGTCTTATTCAAAAAAACCCTAAAGTAGAAGAAAGTGAGGGTAGTCAACGTGTTGAAGGCGTGGGAGACGTGGACAAGAAAAAAAATCAGTCAAGAGGAACATGTGGACCAGGTGGGAGAAAAACTTGGGAGTGATGGCCCAAGGCTTAGGACAAGCCCATAAGGAATAATTGATATTGTACACCTTGGGCCTAATACTCAAGAAGAGGAAGACATGGGCCTTAGCATAAATAATCCCAGAATAATAAGTCCAAACTCCAATAAGTTAAATATTGGAACAGATACAGCGCTGCACACTGTGGTGGGAAATCAACTCGGAAGAAAAAATTCACAGGAGGCAAAGAAAATTCCAGGGGAGAAAGCGAAAGGAAAAAAGACCGATAATTTGGGTTTAGGACGCGGGAAGGTGAGCTTCCGCCTACTCAAGCAAATGGCGAGAGGTAACAAAAAAAATGGGACAGAAACGAAGCACGAAGGGCGTAATAGAAAAAACGTTTAAAAAACGAAATAGCGGTAACGAGGTGATCTGCTCCACAAGTCAAATGTCGCTGTCAAATGAGTTAAGAGGGAAGGATAGCTCGGAAGGAGTGGAAGACTTTGGGAAGAAGATTGTGCTCTTTTGGAAGGAAAACAACGGAACGAAATCTGAGGGGGAGAATAAAATAAGAGCAAGATAGTCGGTGCAGGTAAGAGTTCGTTTAATTCATGTTTCTCCCATGAAAATAATCTCGTTAAATATTAGAAGGTTAGGCGCGGCAAACAAAAAAATATGGGTAAAAGAGATCAGTAAAAAGGAAAAACCTAGTGTAATTGGACTGCAAGAAACAAAGATTAGGAGATTGTCGGGGTCGCAAATTGGATGTATATGGGGGGATGATGTAACACCCTAAAAATAGGGGTAAACAAAAACTTTCATAATACGAAAGAGCGGTATAGTATAAATGAGCCATCCCAAAAAGGGGAATATCGATTACATTGGCAATGTTACAATTATGCATAAAAGAGAGATTACAACAACCAACTAATCTAATTCCAAAAGGAGGTAAGATTACAAAAGGGGTTGTCACATCTATTCGTATAAGTCTTCTATGGTTAGCGACCAAAAGTATCCCCACGGCTCACACGCTCCGTCTACTCTTTCTTGGAAACGGCACCACTAGAACCTGAGATCCAAGTCAACATTCAAACAAGTGTCAAGACAAGGCTTGGTGAGTAATTCCAACTAAAGCACATAATAGTTATAATATAATCAAATAAGATTCATCATAGAGTTTTCCACAATTGAATTTGAAGTCAATGGGGGAGACCCATAACACCAAGAAGTTCCACCCAAAGAGTCGAGATACCTTAGTGCCATCCGCATAAAAGCGACACCAAAGGCCCGGCACACCGGGGATACAACGAAGGCATTGCCCCATGGTGGCGAGGGTCTACGCACATACCCGAAAAGGTGACACCCAAGACTATGTCCTCCTAGTGAACACTTAACTTGATTCATTCAAAGCCCAAATAGCCATATATATCCATATGCTCAATAAATGTAAGGGCTTCAAGTCCATGGTGCATAACTCACAATCTAGTGATACATGTACCATATATATATATATATATGTGTGTGTGTAACACTCTAAAAATCAGGGCTAATTTAAACTTCAATTGTAACCAGTTATGACAAAATAACATCCAAACTCTTATATAAGAGGAGAATTAACTATGAGGTTTCATAATTACAACATGGAATTCTCCCAATAACTTATTAATCTAACCATGTCCACTACAATTAGATTAACTAAGTTATCTAAGCAATCCATCAAAAAAGCCTTCATGCATTAGCTAACTCCTCCGCTTATCTCTTAAGTTGGATACATCAAAAGCTCTCGGCCCACATCCCATTTACTTCCCTGAGCCTGTACCTGGTAAGAAAATTTAATTTGAAAGATTAGGCTTACGCCTGGTGAGAACATCCAATTTCAAATTAAAGACGTTTAACAGTTTGAAAATATATAATACATATAAACAAACCTGTTCTCCACCATTCTTACCATACATATGCTCACCTCAACGACAGGATCATGCCCGATCCCATGAATATGACTTACATTCAGTAGGTCATATTATCAAAATCAAGAGTCTACTACGAATCCTTATAGATTCTAGGCTATTACTCTTATCCAAGAAATTACAAATTACTTTATGCCTATTTCTTGACCCGAAAGGAGAGATTACAAGTTACTTTATGTCTACCTCTGGTCTTCCCCTAGAAATCAGGAATTACAATTTACTTAATGCATATTCCTCGATTTCTATACTATGAAATAGAAATTACAATTTCTTTTATGCCTATTTCTCATTTCATAACACCTTTACGAAATGGGAACTACAATTTACTTTATGCCTATTCCTCATTTCAGGTCAACGGGAATTACAAATTGCTTTATGTCTATTCCTCGTTACAATACATAACAGTGCCTATGGATCCATTACACGTACTATACACAATTATAGTATTCACTTAACCCCAACCTTTTAGCCTAACACACTAACATCCGACCGTAAGTATGTTCAAGTTACTAAGATTGTAGTTCAATTTCTCAATCATACACTGTCCAAAAGTTATCAAAACTACAAGTTATCAGATACTTTAAAGAATCCTGAATATCAAAAGTGGCCAAACAACTAGAGTTTCCGGACACCCCCAAACTATCCGGATAACAGAACTTCCCGGATATCCATACTTACCGGACATACTAATCCCATCCGGATACTTACCGGAAACATAAACAGTCCGGACAACAAAACTTTCCGGACAACATGTCTTTCCGGTCAATATGGCTTTCCGAACAATATCCGGAAACCAAGGTAATCCGGATACCATCCGGTATCTAATTCATCTGGAAACTACAAACAATTAATACTTACCAGATGTTCTTGCCTCGTCCGGACACCTTTGCACAGAGGTTTCTGGATACTGTTCTTTTGTCCGGAAACCTCGACCTACAGCCTATTTTTACAGTCTAAATCCGTGTCTGTTCCATTCAGCTTGTTTCAACACATTCATTCAGTCCCAATACAGTTTATACACATATCTTAATGATTAATTTTACAGAAAACAAGGATTTAGGTCAAAATAGAGAATGAACTCACCTTTAAGAAAATAAACCCACTTCTCTTCACAATCTGATTCCAAGCGGTTATCAATGATTCTGGAAACCAATTTCAATAAATAGATTGTTCATAACTAAACAATTACAACAAACCATATCTGAATCCATGGTGAATTCCTTACCAATTTTGAAGAAAAAATCTTGAGTTTTCCTTCTTCTCTTCTTTCTCTCTTTTCTCTCTAATCTCTTTCTCTGATTTTCTCTAAACCGACCCAACACAAGAAAATGAGATATTTCTCAAATCTCAGCCTCTTATCCATACACACTATCACTAAATGACCAATCACACCTTCTAGTTTCTAACTTTACACAATACCATCAAACTTTGGTTATTTAACTTTTAACCCCATTGATTTAAATACTTGCAAAGATAACACAAACTTACAACTTAATTACAAAACAACTTCACTTATATTAAAATATAACATAACGAAATTTCGGGATGTTACAATACTCCCCAACTTGAAAACGATTTCGTCCCCGAAATCAAAGCTAGGTAAACATGTGAGGATATCTAGTCTTCATATCCTCCTCCGACTCTAACGTCACGTTAGCACCTCGATGATGCTTCCACTGTACCTTTAACATAACCACTTCCTTACCACTACGTAACCTTCTAACCGATCTTTCCAAAATTGCTTCCGGTTCTTCTACACAACGGCTCTTCTCATCCACTCTCACGTCAGAAAGTGGAATCACATCAGTCTCTTCGGCTAAACAGTTCCGAAGGTAACAAACATGGAAGGTATTGTGGATGCCTTCCAAGTCAGGTGGAAGATCCAACTGGTAAGCTTGTAATCCCACTCGCTTAGTTATAGTTAAAGGTCCTAGAAAACGAGGACTTAACTTCCCACGTTTGCCAAACCTTATCACACCTTTCCATGGGGATACCTTAAGCATCACGCGCTCCCCAACTTGGAATTCTTTTGGTCTTCTTTTCGGATCAGCATAACTCTTTTGTCTATCTTGAGCCGCTTTCATATGCTTACGTATTTCCTTCACTTTGTCAGCTGTTTGTTGTACAAGTTTCGGACCAACAAACTGTTTCTCTCCGGCTTCTAACCAACACACCGGCGTTCTATATTTCCGACCATACAAAGCTTTGAAAGGTGCTCTTCCAATACTGGAATGATAACTATTGTTATACGCAAATTCCACTAAAGGTAAATGCGTATCCCAGTTACCTCCAAAATCCAATACACACGATCTGAGCATGTCTTCCAAAGTTTGAATAGTTCTTTCACTTTGACCGTCAGTTTGCGGATGATACGCAGTACTCAAATTAACTTTCATACCCAATTCTTCTTGTAGTGACTGCCAAAACCTCGAGGTAAACCGACTATCACGATCTGACACTATAGACACCGGTATACCATGTCTTGACACCACTTCATCAATATATAGCTTCGCCAATTTATCTATTGGTGACACTTCTTTCATAGCCAGAAAATGAGCACTCTTAGTCAATCTGTCCACGATTACCCATATAGTGTCGTTACCCTTTTGCGTCTTTGGTAACTTCGTCACGAAATCCATAGTAATCTTTTCCCACTTCCACTCCGGAATTTCCAAAGACTGAAAACTTCCGTAAGGCTTTTGATGTTCTGCTTTTACTAAAGAACATGTCTTACACTTCTCTACTATTCGGGCCACATCTACTTTCATAGCTGGCCACCAATAATGTAGCTTCAAGTCCCTATACATCTTAGTACTCCCAGGATGTATAGAATACTTAGATTTATGGGCGTCTTCGAGAATCAACTCTCGATTTCCTCCAATCTTTGGTACCCAAACACGACATTGAAACAACTTAATTCCACGGCTGTCTTCAATCAGTTGAAGATGTTGTTTGCTCATCACTTCCTCTTTCAGATTTTCTTCTCGTAAGGCTTTCGCTTGTGCCTCCTTTATCTTTTCCATCAAACTTGACGTCACGTCAATTCTAGCGTTAGTCGATTTCAAACACCCACTATACTCTTTTCTGCTTATAGCATCAGCTACGACATTTGCTTTACCAGGATGGTAATGCAATTCACAATCATAATCCTTAAGTAATTCTAACCAGCGCCGTTGTCTCATGTTCAACTCTTTCTGATCAAAGACATGTTGCAAGCTTTTGTGATCAGTATAAAGAGTACACTTCGTTCCATACAAATAATGCCTCCACAGCTTCAAAGCAAAAACAACCGCTGCTAACTCCAAATCGTGCGTAGGATAATTCTTCTCATGCTCTTTAAGTTGCCTTGATGCATAAGCAATCACTTTGCCACATTGCATCAATACACATCCTAGACCCATCTTTGAAGCATCGCTATAGACCACCAAATCTTCTGTTCCTTCTGGTAAGGCAAGAATAGGAGCTTCACATAACTTTTGACGTAAAGTTCTGAAAGTTGATTCTTGTTTCTCCATCCAAACAAACTTCACATTCTTTCGGGTCAGTAAAGTCAAAGCAGAAGCAATCTTTGAGAAGTCTTTAATAAATCTACGGTAGTAACCGGCTAGGCCTAAGAAACTTCTTATATCAGACGCACTTCTTGGTGTCTCCCAATTCGTCATAGCTTCTATCTTGGCTGGGTCTACTTTGACTCCCTCCGAAGTGATCACATGACCTAGAAATTGTACTTCTTTTAACCAAAATTCACATTTTGAAAACTTTGCGTACAACTTCTCTTTTCTCAACACTTCTAAGACTTCACGAAGATGGCGTTCATGACCGTCTTCATTCTTCGAATAAATAAGTATGTCATCGATGAACACAATGACAAACTTATCCAAGAATGGTCGATATACTCTGTTCATCAGATCCATGAACACGGCGGGAGCATTAGTCAACCCAAATGGCATCACAAGGAATTCATAATGTCCGTACCTCGTCCTGAATGCTGTCTTCAGAATATCTTCATCTCTTACTCGAACTTGATGGTACCCCGACCTCAAATCAATCTTAGAAAAACATCCCGCACCTTGAAGTTGATCAAACAGATCATCAATCCTTGGAAGCGGATACTTGTTCTTAATCGTCACCTTATTCAGCTCACGATAGTCGATATACATTCTCATGGTGCCGTCTTTCTTTTTAACAAACAAAACCGGAGCTCCCCAAGGTGAAGAACTCGATCTAACAAAACCTTTATCCAACAACTCCTGAAGTTGAGTCATCATCTCTTTCATTTCGGCCGACGCTAAGCGATACGGTGCACGTGCTATCGGTGCCGATCCAGGGATAAGATCAATACGAAACTCTACCTGCCGTTCAGTCCGTAGGCCAGGAAGATCATCGGGAAATACGTCCGAAAATTCACGTACCACCTTAATATCTTCCACTTGTTTATTTTCCGACCTTACATCTAAAACATACGCCAGATAGGATGAACATCCTTTTATTAAACATTTACGCGCTTTTGCAACAGAAATTAACGGAACTTCCCCTTTTCGCTTTTCCCCAAAGATGAGTACATCATCCCTATCAGCCATCGGAATCCGGATTAATTTCTTTGCACAAAGTATCTCTGCTTGGTTGACTGTCAGCCAGTCCATACACACTATTACATCAAATCCTCCAATTTCCATCAACAACAAGTCGATCGGAAATTTCGTTTCCCCTACTGAAATAAAACCACCATCTAATCTTTCACGAACCAAGACTTGACCCCCGTTAGCTACCTCAACTACTAAAGCATCTTCCAATGTAGTGACATGCATAGCTAACTTGTGGTAAAACAACTTGGACACAAACGACAAATTTGCACCACAGTCAAATAAAATGCGCGCAGGAATAGAATTTATGAGGAATGTACCAGAAACGACATCTTTTGATTCTTTCGCCTCTTCCGCCGTCATATGAAATGCCCGGCCCGTTGGTTTAGGAACATCTGGTTTCCTTCCTTGATCTCCGCCCTTCTTTAACTTCGGACAATCTATTCGGATGTGTCCGGGCTGTTTACACTCAAAACAGATCGGTCCTTGAATAGGACAGTTTGCCGCTATATGCCCAGGCTTCCCACATTTGAAGCACTCGTTCCCGGCTATCCGACACTGACCAAAATGTTTACTTTTGCATTTCGAACACCAACTTGGTTCCCGGCGAGGCTCATAACGAACATTCTTTCCAAATGATTTGGATTTTTTAGAAGAATCCGACCGACCTTCCCACTTCCGCTTTTCTCCCACGTGTGTCTTTTCTTCTTTATCCTTTGCGTACACTTCCTCTATAACTTTTGCTTCTTCAATCGTCTCTCTCAACGTTGAAGCTTTTGAACTCCGCACCCTTGACATCATATCTGCCGGCAAACCCTTCAAATAAGCTTTAACTTTGTCTTTCTCAGTTGGAGCCACATGCCCCACTAAGTTTAGCTTCTCCATGAAAGATTCTGTATACTTCCTAACAGATGAAGTACCTTTCTTGAGAGTCCGAAACTCTTCTTCAATTCTATCCATCTCGTTTTCATTGTAGTATTCTTCCAGAATCTTCTTCTTGAAGGACTCCCAAGTCATAGCAGTCAAGACTGGAGCTGAGATTGTAGCCGTCACTACATTCCACCAAGTCAGG